>CAUYON010124980.1:0-50624 GCA_963573935.1 Arctocebus calabarensis
GTTTTAGCCTTCATATGAAAGCTATAAATTAGCTTCATATTAGGGCTGAGTACATTGGATACTTTTTCTTCCATTCTTGAGATACTTTGCTAAGAAGAATATGTTCCAGCTCCATCCATGTAAACACAAAAGAGGTAAACATTGTTTTATACACGCCAGACATTCTATTCCAAGCCCTGGGGACAGGCAATTCAGAAGCACTTCATGCTAGTATAAGTTCTGAATGTCTTTCTGAAAAATTCAGACCGATCAGTGCTGGTAACTACAAAAAGAGATTAGAGTACCTCTTCCTATACCATTTCTTGGGCAACATCAACCAATTCCAACAGAAAAAGGCTGTGCTTGTCCTCTGCTAGCATTTTTAAAGAGTATATTTTGTTCAGAGGGAGTTCAAAGGCAATGAAAGATTACCTTACCTTTTTAAAAATTTTTCCATTTGGTTGTACTTCATCTTCCTCATTTAAAATTTCACGTGTTCCCAAAAGTCTTTTGTTTTTAAATTTGGTTTTTGCATACATAAAAACTTTATCTAGAGTATCACATCCAGGGTATAATACTGAAGCCAAACCATCCAAACTATTAACAGCTCTGTATGCAGACTCAGGTTTTGCATTTACAGGCTTTGCTTTAATTTTGTTTGATTTTTCTTGTCTTGACTCAGAGAAAAAATAAAATGGAATGTATGTTAAAATAGTATAAAGTGATATCATAAAATGTATGAAATATAGAAGAATGGGGTTGATGGTATGTTTTAACTTCATGGTAGATGGTTTTGAAGATATGTGGTTATTCATAAGTGCTCAAAAAGTAGAATTAACAGATTTCAGCAAGAATCTAGAAAGAAGAAAAAGAAAATTATTAGTTCGAAATAATTTAAAATAAATTCAAAGAAAATTCTTCAGATTACATAGGCAAATTACTTTTTTTCCAATCACACATAAGCTAGTATACCAGCCCTCTGCGATGTCCTGATATTTCTGAGAGTCATTTGTACCATATCTGTTAATAAAGGGGTTACGCAGAGAAGTTTCCATATCACACTATAAACAGGTGGCCTTTCCAATCTAACCCCAAGTACCTACAAACATCTCCCAGTAGTAAGAAGGAAGCAAGCCAGAAAAAGAGGAAAAACTAAGAGACCCCAAACTCACCCATTTCCTGTTCTTTAGCATCTGACTGCATTAGGCAAATATTCTACAAGCTCCAATCACAGGGCCCTGGCTGTCCCTGCTAAATAATCTGCATTCTTTCCCTGCGAGCCCCCTTTCACTGTAGGCAGCAACAACCAACTAGAGTTGGCAGACGCATAAATTGTTCCACAGTGGCTCTAGATATTTTTCAATTTAGGCAGGTTACATTGTGAAGCAAGAAAGTAGTGAAATTTGGTCATTCTGTACTTTGCATTCATCAGATTTGTTGAAAAGGTAAAGAAAACAGTCTAAGTCCCACTTTTATGGAAACTACACTTTCAATGGGAGAGGCAGACAAGCAAATGCACGTGTATGTAAGCATGCCAGGTGGTGATTTACGTGCCAGGTAAATGCTGAAATTGGTCTCCAAGGTACTACAGAATATGTTGTCCAAGAAAACAAAGTGGCTTGAGCAAAGCTGTAAAGGTGCTCTATTATATATGGGTAGGGAGAGACTCACAAGGAAGAGAGAGGCTATGGTAAGGGCCTGTCTTGGGGGAAGAAGTATGCAGTACCGCTCACTGATAAACTAACCAACTAGACTTTTAACATGAAGGTCATGAGAAGCCTCTGAAGGTTTCTACAGAGGAAAACGGCAAAACGAAAACAAACAGTCTTTCTACTTCCAGGACATAAGAGTTACAAAGAATATGCGGTCTCCTAATAACCCAGCAAAATGATTTTTATCTAAGTACTTCTTTTTTTGTGTTTTTTTTTTTTTTTGCGTTTTCTGGCCGGGGCTGGGTTTGAGCCCACCACCTCTGGCATATGGGGCCAGCAACCCACTCCTTTGAGCCACAGGTGCCGCCCCTCTAAGTATTTCTTTGAAATTCAATTTTGCATGGTTTTATTCTGAAATAAAAATAATACTGTGATAAAAAAACTATATTCATAGAAGATATGATCATGTATACAGAACCCAAGGAATCCACTAAAAATCTACCAGAACTATTAAAAACAGTTCAAATTTATAGGATACAAGATTGTGAATACCACAACATACTAAGAAATACTTTTTGGTCTTCATTCCCGATTTCTGACACAGAGCTCCTAAAACCTTTAGATTTTTGAGTAATGAGACTAAGAAGAAAAATTCTTTGCTTTTTAATAAGCCCCTTTCAATTATACCCAAACTTTTACTAAAGTGACTCTTAAGAGAATGGAGGCTGCTTGCTAAAGGCACCAACCAAATGATTAGAGCACTGGAACTTTTCGCCTCATCTCCCAAACATACAAGGGGAAAGGGATGGTGATTGAGCTAATGACCAATGGTCAATGATTCGCTCAATCATGCCCATGTAATAGAACCTCCATAAAAACCCTAAACCACCATCCGCGTGCTGGAGGGCGTCTCACTCCCCTCCACATGAACAGAAAAGCTCCTGCCCTCCAGACCCTCTGGACCACACCCTAGGAACCTCTTCATCTGCCTGTTCATTTGAATTCTTCAACTGTATTCTTTATAATAAATTGGTAATAGTAAATAAAGTATTCCTGAGTTCATTATAGAAAATTATTACACTTGACAAGGAGGTAGTGAAAAGCCAATTTGTGAGTCAGAATTGTGAGTAATCTTGGGACCCACTACTTACAACTGGCATTTGAAGTGGGGGGCATTCTTGTGAGACCGAGCCCTTAACCTGTGAGTTTTGTGATAAATCTGGATAATGATTCTAAGAAATGAAATAAATTATACCCAGTTGGTGTCCAGAGAACTGGAGAATGCATGGTGTAGAAAATCCACGTTTAGTGTCACAAGTGTTATGATCAGAAAAAGTTTTTATTCCTTTAAAGATGAATATAGAAAAGAATCAACTATAATTCTACATACTAACAATGAATAATCAGAAAATGAAATTAGGAAAACAATTCTATTTATAATACCATCAGAAACAACAATACTTAGGAACAGATATAACAAAAAGTACAAAACTTGTACCCTAAAAGCCATAAAATTGTTGAAAGATAGTAAAGATGACCTAAATAAAAGGAAAAGGAGACGTCATGTCTAAATGGCCAGGCGTGGTGGCTCAAGCCGGTAATACTAGCACTTTGGGGGCCAAGGTGGGAGGACTGCTTGAGGCCAGGAGTTTCAGACAAGTTCCCTATCACCTTGTTTTGTTCCCTCTTCCCTAAGCTCAGAGAGAAATTCTAAAATTTCCTCATCTAAGAAATCTTCTTGAGAAATTCCAACTGCCTTGTACAAATGGCCAGTAAGAATATGAAAAAAATGCTCAACATCATTGTCATCAGAGAAATTTAAATCAAAACTACAATACAACATCATCTCACCGCAGTTACTATGAAGGCAGCAGAAACAAGAGACAAGGCAATTAGATAAAAGGCCACTGAAATAATTCGTTCCTCCTAGATCTGGAGGCCAGGGTAGAGTGACGTGAGGCCAACAGCTTCTGAGGCTGCTGGCAGAGGTTACAGCTGTTCCTCCCTTCCTTCCCAACAACTACAATCTCTTCTGCCTCACAGAGCGAGGGCGGTTTCTTTTTCTGAATATAGAACAGAACTATGGCATGAATTAGAGCAGTGGCAATGCAAAAGGAAAAATGGTTGTGGTGACAACCTAGACAGACGGGTTGAAATAATAGGCCAGGGATGGATGGTTGGTGAGAAAGAGATGAATACAGTCTTGAAAGTAAAGATTTAAGAAGCCTGCAAGTCATCTAAATACACATAAACTTAACGTTGGGAGAATGAGAAGCACTCATTCTGAAGCCATAATGAGGTGAAGGATGAGAACAAGAGGGAAAAGATGGAGTTCAAGGACAGAACACGTTGAGGGGACTGAGCGAAGGACAATCCCACTGTGGAGACCAATGAAGCAGGAGAATGTGGAGCCCAAGAAGGCAGAGCCAAGGACAGCGGTCAGTGATGTCAAGGGCAGCCAAGACACACCAGCCACGGTCAGTTAAGACATTTAATATTTCTAAGTGTTCTAGATAAATTAGGTAAAGTTAAGGAATTTGGCCAATTGCATCCTGTTTGCTAAAGGGGCTGTGAAAAATGTAGAGAATGAGAAAAATTCTTTTAAAAAACATTATTTTTTCATGTTGTCACATGGTGAAATGAACATCACCTTTAAAAAATAAACCTGACCAGTTAAATCTGTCAATCTCCCTTTCACATCTTCTAAGTTTCCAATTTACTTTAAGGAGTCCTTACCCATTGTTAAGGGTAAACTGATCTTTAAAAAAAGAAAGAAAGAAAATCATTCAAGGAGAAGATTTCTAAGATCCATTTCAAAAAAATTCTGCCTCCAATCAGATTAGATTATATCAATGGTAAACTAATGAATACATGCAAGAAGAAGAAGATGAGAAAATTTTTTCATTTCTTTTCTTTTTTTTTTTTTTTAAGAGACAAAGTTCCACTCTGTCGCCTTCAGTGGAGTGAGTGACGTCACAGCTCACAGCAACCTCCAGCTCCTGGGCTTAGGCGATTCTCTTGGCTCAGCCTCCTGAGTAGCTGAGACTCCAGGCACCTGCCACAGCAATTCGGCTGGGGTTGGGTTAGAACCCATAACCCTCCATATATGGGGCCAGCCCTATTCACTAAGCCACAGGCACCGCCCCCTCTTTTTTTTCTTTTTTAATAGAGATGGAGTCTTGCATTGCTGCCCAGGCTGCCCCAAATTCCTGAGATCTGGAAAGGCTCCATCTCTGCCTCTGAAGTAGGAGGACATGCCACCTCATCTGGTCTCCTTTTCATTTTTCATTCACAACAAAAAATAATTTTAACAGACAGTCTAAAGACAATATGAATTGTCTGAGAGAATGTGATGTTTGACAGACTGATCCAACAAAGATGAGACAGCTCAGATCTAATTGTCAGACAAATAAAGGAGAACTATAATAACTGCTTCAAACTTCCTTCACCACCAACCCACACACTCCCTTACCTCAGCTTATATGCATTGGACACAATCTGTTTTCACTTTTTCACCCTGATCTCTTGCATCCTGTCCACACAGCTGAAAGAACAAAAGCCAAGGTGAACCCAGACAAAAGGAAACTGCCAGATATTGTTCCCTTAAGTTGATAAATGTGTAAAGTCTAAGGTCCACACACAAAAGTAGCTAAGTATACTTTTGACACACTGAAGTATCTCTGCACTCCTACTTAAGACTGTCAGATTTAATTAACTTAAATTCAATTTTAACTGGGTGTCTTATATTTTATATGGCAACCCTACTTTCACCCCCAATTACCACAAAGTATTAACATTAATAAGGATGACCGACCACGCTGGTTTGCCGGGGACAGCAGAGTTTCCTAGTACGCAAGACTTTCAGGACTGGAAATCAGGAAAGTGCCATGCACACCAGAGACCTGGTTACCGTACAATTAATCATCTCATGGAGTCAGCAACTAACTGTAGCCTGGACACTACCGCTATAGTTCAGTTTTACCTTTTTTATGAAATAACCTTTTTGGACTTTATTTCCCAATGTATGTCAGCATTAATCTAAGCACAAAATTAATAAGGATAAAATGTGAAATGCAATAGATACAAATGGCTTTGGAAAAGTGCAAGGGTGTGATAAAAGCTAGTTATTTCACTTGATCTTAGCCAAAAAGCCAAGAAGCAACATAAAAGCTAACTATTGATACAGGTAGTTTGGGTACAAAGTCCTGTTTCATGCAGCTTCATATAGGAACTTGTTTTTGTTTATATACTTTATATGATCTATTGGAGGAGCCAGTATTTATAACATCAGTTTGATTGCATTAAAAATATTCAGCAGACTCATTCCTTTTGGAAGCTTTATAAATAAGTTCTGGGTTTGATGCTGGCTTCCCATTTAAGCATAGTGTAATTTAAGAACAAGTCCCTTATCCTCTAGCTTCAGATTCAACTGTAAAACTAGGTGACCATAATAAATTCCTCACAAAATTCCTGTTAGGAACCAACAAGGAAAGTGAGTAAAAGCAGTCTACAGAAACTACAAAATGCAATGTACATGTTAACAGGGCTTTAAATTCTATTGTTTATACAAGCCTACATATACAGGTTGCACATCCCAAATCTGCAAATCCAAAATCCAAAATGCCGCCAAATCAAAAACTTTGTTTAATCACTGACATTATGCTCAAAATGCTCACTAGAACATTTAGGATTTCAGATTTTCAGATTTGGGATGCTCAACCAGTAAGCATATGTAAATATTCCAAAATCCAAAACACTTCTAATCCCAAGCATTTCAGATAAGGGATAGTCAAATGGATACCAGTTTTTTTATTTTATCATGATTATTTCTTACCCCCTTCTGATCATGAAAATACTTGAAAGTTTCATGTCAAAACTTTACTCTCAATGAGACTCTTAGCTATGGAGCCAAACAAACTGGCTTTGACACTTGGCTCACCAACTCACCAAATGTTGCCTTAGTTTCTAATTCTCAGATTCCTCATCTCTAAAAGGTAGAAACTACCTGCATCACAAGATATTATGGGAATTAAACAGTACATGTTAAATATAACAGCTCAAACATACAAAATATTAGCAAAAGTGAATGTGCTTATAGTGAGCAGAGTAAAATGCACGGCTGAGAGAAGACAGCCCTTTAGGCAACTGTAGCCGCTGAGAATGTAAAAGGACTAAGTTTTTAAATTTAGATTTTCAAGATGATTTAAAAATGCTTATTTCATTTATGAGTAAGACCTACGAACAGCTAAGAATGATTTAGCAATCTAAGTCTACCTATACAGAATACATTTTCTTTTAATATCAAGGATTTAAATATTCTTCAGTAAGATTCCTGCGGTTTCCATTCCTCGTCCTCCATCCCCTCCCTAACCCCTCCCTCCCAAAGCCCAGTTTCTTATTTATATTTTGGGAAAATCAGTTAAAAAACAAACATAAGAAAATGCAAAAACATATATGATTAGAACTTGTAAAATACCGAAATATATATAACCACAGAATACATTACCTGCTTTACAACTAACATTACATTGCCTTCATTCGTGCTACCTAAAAGTTAAATAGCTAATACAATTTAAACATGAAATTACTTCCTTTATTCAATATTTAGTCTCATATTTTGTTCACTTAAGCCACTTTTTAATTTTTCCTTTTTTAATTTTTTACATACAGTATTTTCTTCCCACAAAGTCTCTATTTTACAGTGTCTTCTCCTAAACAACATGCCTCAAAATCAAAGCTAAGATACACAGTTGTTTTCCTTCCCTCTCCTCACCGACATTCTCTGGCGTGTCACTCTCTGGCCTCTGTAGTTCTTCTCTAAGTGTTCAAAAACTAGACTCCATTTAAAACACAGAAGGCACAAGGACAAAAAGATCCACCTTACGGAGCTATGAGATACACCTGGCCCAACGCTAGGAAATCTTCTCCTGTTAAACCAAGGGAGGAGCAAACTCACAGCTGTCCCCATCTCCTTCCACTTTTAATCTAGGTTACTTTCACATACAAATGAAAATGTTCTGAATAATTTCTCCACTGCAGGAGATATATAAGACTTTCTGCTACCATCTGAATGTGAAACACTGGGTCATCAAGATAAGCAATTATGTCTTGAAAGCCATCAAAACTTTTCTAACCTATAAAATATTTAAATATGAATTTTTATTATCAACACAGATGAATATCAAGAAAAAAATGAGAGCAATGAACTTGCTGCAAACCCGTAACAGATTCAAAACATTAAATAACAGCTATAATAAAGATTAAATTTATTCATATAATTCTATGTGCTAACGTTGTCTAAACTCTATGTCATTTTTAGATGGACTCCTAAAATCATGAAAATGAATATAAAATTCAGTAATCAAAATCTGCTGCCTCAGATTTTTTAAGGAATTTATAATGCTTCAACCCAAAAATCACACAAAAGACATGTGCACACTGAATCAGCTGCCATTTTCACATCATTTCTTCAGTCACGGGATTTCCAAAAAAGGGCAGTTCCCAATTGTGGAAGGACTGCATTCTAAGTTTCAGTATTCAAGACACTTGGGTTCCCCAAGTAGTTCATGATATTCCCTTTGCTTCATCATACAGTTAACCTAAATCCCATGATTATAAGTTTTCTTCCCCCTTTTGGGTACCTGGTGCAGCTGGGCAAAATTACGACAAAGAAAGTTACCTTAGTCACTGCTTTTTTCCCCACTCATCACCCTTCTACCTCCAATTCCTGGTCTTTCTCCATCCTCCTCAAGTGTCCTACCCTATGTTGAACATAAGAAAATGAACTAAAGCTCCAAAACCACTTCTCCATCTACCCAAAACTAGCTGAGCTTCCAAAAAGGCAACTGAAATTAATCATTTCTACAAATACCTTATTATTTAAAACCTCCTATTTAACATGCCACAAATTATCTTTGCAACTTCAACTTTATTGTAAATCTAAACTCTATTGGTGCATTCTTAGCTAGAAATTCAAAGTTTGGGATTCCCTTAACCCACTAACCACTAAAAAAAACATGTAGGGTACTGTGCTTCAATGTGTTTACTCAGTTTTCATCTGGCCACATATATCCCTCAAAGAGACACAGGTAAGAAATTGTCTAAAACCAAATGGAGTCCTTTTTCCAATACATCTGCTTCATTAAAAGATGGTAATTCAGATATATACAACATTCCATATTGTTAAGGTATAATAATTCCTAGTGAAAGAACCAAGGAAGGAAAAAGTTTTCCAATTACTAAGACACTTCTACCCTGTTCTCAGTTTTTAATAATAAACATATTACTTGCATAATTTCTTTTTAAAATCAGCCAAAATCATAAAGAATACTAAGTTCACTTGATGCGGATAAAGACTTTGAAATGATCTGAAAAAGAAGATATACGTCAATAATCATGATTCTAATAAATAAAATGCTTCTTGCTTTTATGTCATCATGGCACTCTACCAACATACACTATTCTTTTTTGGGGGCCGGGGGTGGGGGGGCATTCAATCATGATTTTTTTTATTAAGTCATTTGCACATAGATCATACATACAGTTATGCCATTATGTGTGTCTTTTTTTTTTTTAAATTAAACCATAGCTATGTACATTAGTGCAATCATGGGATACAATGTGCAGGCTTCACATACAATCTGAAATATTTTCATCCAACTGTTCGACATAACCTTCTTGAGATTTTCTCGTTTATTATGTGAAAACATTTGTGTTCTGCATTTAGTAGGTTTCACCTGTCCCTTCTAAGATGCACCATAAGTGTGATCCCACCATTTGCCCTCTCTCCACCCCCTTCCCCCCTCCCCCTTCCCTCCCTTACCCCTTTCCCATATTCTTGTGCTAGTAGTTTTTACTTTCACTTCAAAGAATGCTAAAATCTTCAGGTCACCTGAGCTTTAAATTCTTGCCCCAAAATGCACAAACTGTAGAATAAACCTATGCTCCACTGCTTATGCACCATGACAATTATAATAATCACACAGAAACTACAGATTAACAAAACGCACATTGCTGTTTTCCTGACCATGAACCTGTAACTTCTATTACAATGTCTAGTTATAAACTTACAGCACCACCAACACAAATTTTAAGTGACCACTATATACTGAAACAGTAATAACAGTTTTATTAATGATAAACTGCAAAATAAAGAGGCTACTGAATTCAAACCCCTTGCACAGATATTTAATGAAATTAAAACTGAGAAAAGGAAGGTATGCATGCAATATTGCAAAATAACATGGCTTAATGTGCCAATGGGTTTATATGGAATTAAATAAGTATGAAGCTACTTTCTCATAACTTTCATGATCTTTCGGAAGTCACAAATGGGAAGAATTTCAAACTTTTTTACTCAGTTTAGCCATAATTGGTTTTAATATAATACATTTTATACCCATTAAAATAAATATTTTTATAATAAAAAAGTAAATATTTTACCAGTTGACAAAGGTGGGAGGTACTAGTGCCTTCAAGATACGTACCCTTATGTCAGCGCTGCCAAAGCAAACACATAAAACAAGCATTACTACCTTTAGTCTTAATCAGAGCTAAATACCAACATTTTCCTAGAGATATTTTACCTCTAAATTGCACAGTAAATTTTCTGATGAGTTATCTACCACACTAGCAAATGATACTTTATCATTTAACCTTCTTCCAAAAATACAGGATATATTACGCACCTAATAGAATAGCCAAAAGCCAAACACTAACACCACTAAATGTTAGCAAGGATGTGGACACAGAAACTCTAATTCACCGCTGGCGAGAACACAAAATGGTACAGTAGCTTCAGGAGTGCAGTTTCTCATCCTTGCGCAGGAGCCATGCTAATCTCTGCATCGCTCAATGTTAGTATATGTGCTGCCAAAGCGAGCATAGTGTGGCTTATCAAACTAAACACACTCTTAACATACGATCCTTGGTATTTTACCCAAAGGAGTTGAAAACACATTCAAAATTAAAAAAGAAAAAAAAGGTGCACATGAATGTTTATAGCAGTTTTATTCACAACTGCCAAAACTAGGAAGCAACCAACATATCCTTCAGTAGGTAATGGATAGACTGTGGCATATCCAGGCAACAGAACAGAGTCAAGGCTGAATATCAATGAGCTATCAAGTCACAACAAGATATAGAAGAAACTGAAACGTATAATAACCTGAAACAATTAGTGATTGCTAGACGTGAATTGGCAGGGTGGGATGAATAGGTAGAACACAGGATTTTAAGGCAGCAAAGCTATTCTGTATGATGAGGTAGATACACGTCATCGTACATTCATTAAACCCAAAGAGAGTCAACACCAAGAGTGAACCCTAGTGCAAACTATGGACTTTGTTTGATCATGAGATGTCAATGTAGGTGCATTAATTATAACAAATGTGCCACTCTGGTGAAAAATGTCGATAATGAGGAAGGTTGTGCCTGTTTAGGGGAAGGGGCATATGAGAAATCTTTGTACTTTCCTCTCAATTTCACTTTGAAACTGAAACTGCTCTAAAAATTAAAGTCTATTAAAAAAAAAAAAAAAGCAACTCTGACAGACATATACAGAACACACCATCCTAAAGTTAACAAATATACATTTTTCTCATGAGTCTATAGTATGTATTCCAACATTGACCACACCCTAGGATATGAATCATCAAACCTCAGCAAAATTAAAAGAATATAAATTATACCTTGTATCTTCTCAAATCACAAGGCAATAAAGGTGGAACTCAACTCCAACCAAAAGGTTCATCCCCACACAAAGACTTGGAAATTAAACAACCTTTTGCTGAATGATAGTTGGGTTCAGGAAGAGATAAAAGAAGAAATCATTCAATTCCTCAAACATAATAACAATGAAGACACAAGTTACCAACGCCTGTGGGATATAGCAAAGGCTGTCTTAAGAGAGAAATTTATCACATTAGATCCCTACATTTGAAAAACAAAAAGAGAGGCTCAGCACCTGTGGCTCAATGGGCTAAGGCGCCAGCCACGTACACCTGAGCTTGCAGGTTCGAATGCAGCCCGGGCCCGCCAAACAACAATGATGGCTGAAACCAAATGGCCGGGCGTTGTGGTGGGCACCTACAGTCCCAGCTACTTGGGAGGCGGAGGCAGGAGACTTGCTTGAGCCCAGGAATTGGAGGTTGCTGTGAGCTGTGATATCACCACAGCACTCTATCCAGGGTGACAGCAGCTTGAGGCTCTGTCTCAAAAAAACAGACTGTTTAAAAAAAACAAAAAAAGAAAGAAAGAAAAACAAAAAGAGAGCACATCAACAAACTCATTAATAATCTTATGAAACTGGAAAAAAGAAGAACATCTAATCCCAAACCCAGCAGAAGAAAAGAAATAACCAAAACTAAACCAGACATTAATAAAATTGAAAACAAAAGAATCATTCAGATAATTAAGCAAACAAAAAGCTCAATTTTGAAAAAATAAAATCAATAAGTTTTTGACCAGATTATCTAAAAACAGAATAGTAAAATTCCTAATGAACTCAATCAGAAACAATAAAGGGGCAATAATAACAGATGTCACAAAGATATAAGAGATCACCTCTGAGTACTACAAGAAATTCTATAACCAGAAATTTGAAAATGTGAAAGAAATGGATCAACACCTGGAATCACACCCTCTCCCCAGACTTAATCAAGAAGAAATATATTTCTTGAACAAACCAATTTCAAGAACTGAGATCAAAGAAACAATGAAAAATCTCCCAACAAAAATATGTCCTGGTCCAGATGGGTTCACACCAGAATTCTATCAAACCTTCAAAGAAGAGCTTATACTCATACTGCAGAAATTATTCCAAAAAATTGAGAAGGAAGGATTCTTCCCCAACACATTCCATGAAACAAACATCAATCTAATACCAAAACCAGGAAAAGATCCAACTAAAAAGGAGAACTTCAGATCCATTTCACTAAAGAATATAGATGCAAAAATTCTCAATAAAATCCTAACCAATATATTACTGCTGCACATTAAAAAAATCATTCATCACAGTCAAGTTGGTATCATCCCAAGGATGCAAGGTTGGTTTAACATAACCATATATTCACCATATCAAACAAAGCAAAACCAAAGATCATTTGATCCTCTCAAAAGACACAGAAAAAGCATTCGATAAAATTCAGCATCTTTTTCTAATTAGAACACTTAAGAATATAGGCATAGGTGGCACATTCCTTAACCTGATAAAAGCCATCCACGACAAACTGAAAGCTAGTATCATACTGAATGAAGTAAAACTGAAAGCTTTTTTACTTAGAACTGGAACCACAGAAGTTTGCCCTCTATCACCAATACAATCCAACACAGTGATGGAAGTGCTAGCCAATACATTCAGGGAAAAGAAGGAAATAAAGGGCATCCAAATGGGTGCAGAGGAAGTCAAACTTTCGCTCTTTGCCGATGCTATGATCTTAATACTTAGAGAACCCCAAACACGACTCCTGGAAGTGATCAAAAAATATAGCAATATCTCAGAATATAAAATCAATGTCCACAAATCAGTAGCCTCTGTATAAGACAGTAACAGCCAAGATGAGAAGCTAATCAAGGATACAATTCCCTTCACAGTAGTTTAAAAAAATAAGAAATATCTAGGAATATACGTAACAGAAGAGGTAAAGGACCTCTAACAAAGAAACTTAGGAAACCCTAAGAAACAGCAGAGGATATAACAATTAAAGCAAACCATGCTCACGGCTCAAAGACTCAACATTGTGAAAATGTCTATACTTCTCAAAGCAATCTACAGATTCAATGCAATCCCCATTAAAATACCATCATCATACTTTCAAGATTTGTAAAAAATAATTCTTCATGTTATATGAAACCATGAGAAAGCTCATATAGCCAAGGCAATTCTTAATAATAAAAACAAAGCCAGGTGTATCGCCCTACCAGACTCTTAGCTATACTATAAGGCCATTGTGATAAAAACAGCATAGTACTGGCACAAAAACAGACACTGACATTTGGAATCAAACAGAAAACCATGAGATGAAGCTGACATCTTACAGCCACTGATCTTTGATAAACCAAACAAGAAGATATAGTGGGGAAAAGAATCCCTATTCAACAAATGGTGTAGGGAGAACTGGATAACCACATGTAAAAGACTAAACCTGGACCCACATCTCTCATCACTTACAAAAATTGATTCGAGATGTAAAAAGATTTAAATCTAAGGGATGAAACAAAAAAAATCCTCGAAGGAAGTGTGCATATGATGAATCGGACAAAAGCTTGATAACTAGAATCTACAGAGAACTCAAATTAAGCAACAAAAATAAGGGCCAACAATCCTTCATATCAGTGGGCAAGTGACATGAATAGAACCTTCTCTAAAGAACAGATGAATGGCTAACATATGAAAAAATGCTCATCATCCCTAATCATCAGAGAACTGCAAATCAAAACTACCCTATCACCTAACCCCAGTGAGAATGGCCCACATCACAAAGTCTCAAAGCTGCAGATGCTGGTGTGGATGTGGAGAGAAGGGAACACTTACACTGCTGGTGGGACTGCAAACTAATACAACCTTTTTGGAAGGAAGTATAGAGAATCATCAAAGAACTCAAACTAGACCTCCCATTTGATCCTGCAATCCCATTACTGGGCTTCTACTCAGAAGAAAAAAAATCCTTTTATCACAAGGACATTTGCAAAAGACTGTTTATCGCGGCTCAATTACAATTGCCAAAATGTGTAAATAACCTAAATGCCCACCAATCTAGGAATGGATTAACAAGCTGTGGTATATGTATACCACTGGAATACTAGTCAGCCATTTAAAAAGATGGAGACGTTTTACATCTTTTCTATTAGCCTATAATGGGATGTCAGAATCAAATGAGAGGTCTAGTTTAAGTTCTCTGCTGACACTCTGATTTCAAATGTTTAGCCTCTGTTAACTATAAGAATAAGTTTTATAGTTTTAAACCACCAAATCTGTGATAGTTTACTGAAGCAGCCCTAGGAAACCAGTGCAGTCCCCGACTGCCACTATAAACTTACGCTGCACTACGTGAGTAGGACGTTGTCCAGGTCTCTGAAGAGTCACCTAATCTTCATGCAGGATAATGACATAACCAGAGCTCTGTTTCGTAATGTTAAAATTTGGGGTAATGTTGGGAGTCTATTATTGGAAAAAAGAAATTAGAAACAGAAAAACTACTTTAAAACTAAAAATCCAGATGTATTAAGATAACAAGTTGTGAATTACCAGATATTTGTGAAAAAACATCACTATGAAAGAAAAAGACAAAAACAAACAGCTGTGAAAAGATACCTCAATGAAAACGGACAATGTAGGATATGGGGGAAATTTGTCAATATGTGTTTGCAATTAATATTCTCAAAGTTATAAGAGACTACTGCATTTATAAGAATGAGATGCTATATAGAAGAAATTAAAATAGTAAAAAGCTCCTAGACATTAATAACGGCTGCCAAAATTAATAAGGCAATGCAAGTGTCAGAAAAAAAGGTTGAAATATTTCCCAGAAAGAGAAGCAAAAGCAAAAGTTTTTTTAGAGAACAAAAAAATGGGACTCACTTTTAAAAACATGGTGTCAATCCAAGAGATACAAGTTCCACTGCAAGCTGCTCCAGAAAAGAGACAAAAAGAGAATAAAGTGGCAGAAATTACTGAAGTCTACATTAAAACATCCCAAAGCTGAAACACACTAGCATTCAGTTAGAAAGGCAGACCAGATGAGTGAGGAAAAAAATAACTGATCTCTAGGCATGGCCTTGTAAATTCCCAGAGTGCAAAGTACAAAAATAACCTAAAAGCTTCCCCCCAAAAAAGTCATCTACAAATAAGGTAATGATTCTGTAACTGCTCAACAAACAGGATACTTTTCAAAATAAAGGGAGGTGCTACTGAAATATTTAATTTTGAGTATATTCCAGAAAAATCAGGAGGTATGGTTACCTTTCCTATAAAAGAACGAACAAGAATCACACTGGCATCGGATGTCTCAGCGTCATGGAAAGCTAGCCAGCGGTGAAGAATGCCTTAAAAGTTTTGAGAGAAATTAATTTTAAACTAGAATTCTACTCCCAATTAAATTTCTGATGAATTACAAGTCAAAATTATGCAAAAAAAGTAAAGAAATTTTCAGACATGCCAGGAATTAGAAACCTACATTCCACAAACATATTTTGGTAAGAAATTTAACTTTTTAAAAAGTCCTTGACCATGTGCATAGATTCCTTTGATCTAAGTTTTAAAACACACTATTTTTAAAGCAAATATTGATAAGAAGTTTTGTAATCTATTTTATAAGAGCTACTATAGTGTTGATTTCCAAAACATTACATACCACATAGGAAAATGTCTCTAATGAGTATGGAAAAAAATTCCTGAAATACCAGCACATGTAATCTAGCAGAGGTAAAACAGCAACATACTCTAACCAAGCATGATTTATTTACTCTGAGTACAAAGATGCTTCGCCATTATAACTGTATCACTATCACTGTCTATATTAACAGGCTAAGAGGGAGGGGAAAAACGTGATCATGTCAGTGTATGTTTTTATTTTTAAAAAAGTAAATACTATTGCTAACTTTTAAAGGAACTTCTTACTCAGAACTTACAAAAGAAACTTCTTTAATTGAACAACAGTGTATCTATCAGAAACCAACATTAAACATCACACTGAAAAGTAATTTCCATTCAAGTACAGAACAAGACAATGAGGCCAACTATAATCATTATTACTACTTATCACTGAGAAGGCTCCAGCTCTATGCCATCCAATGCACTAACCATTAGCCACAAAGGCTACCAAACATGTGAAATGTGGCTGGTCGAAACTGAGATATGCTCTAAATGTAAAACACACGTGGAATTCCAAAAACCTGCTATTAAAAAAAATGTGCACAATAGTCTGCCATTTTCCTTGTTTGCTGACAAAGTTATAAATTTCTCTTTCTTTCTCCTCAAAACAAAAGTGATATAGCTTATTAATAATTTTTCTATTGATTACATATTGGAAAGGATAATATATTGGATATATTCAAATCAGTTACCTGCTAGAAACTGACAATACACTATGACTCACATTTATGCTCTCACGCATTTCTTTTGGGCAGCACTGCAGTCTAGCCAATGCAATGACTTAAAAAACAGTATAAATACTGAACAAGAAGAAAACAAAATCACTGCATGCAGATTAAGTGGTAGTCCAACAAGAAAAATCCAAAAGAATTATCTGAAAAATAGCTAACCAGAGAAAAGAATTCACTAAGATAACTGGACACTAAGTAAATAATGAAAACTGATAGTTTTCCTATATACTATTAATAACCAGTTAGAAAAGGAAATGGAAAAAGATCTGAGTCCCAATAGTCAAAGCAACTTTAAAATGTAGTCTTGTAATACCACACCCATATTTAAACATGTGCTTTCCCTAATTATTTGGGAAGACAGTCTTATTCCTGAGTGGGAAGGATGAATATATCATACAATTCTGCCAAAATAAACCTACAAATCAAATGCAATCCCAATCAAAATCCTAGCAGGATTTTTCTTATTATTTGTTTTGTATAGTTACTTGATAGATTAATTTCTAACATTTATCTTACAAACAAATTATACAGCTAGCTAATAAAATTTGAGCAAAAGAACACTAAATAAATATTTGCCCTGTTAGATACTGTGATGAACACTAATTATTTTGGCATAACATCTAAACCCAGAAACAGTGATGGCACTTCTGTATACGACAGTGGTGGCATTTCTGGTCAGTGCCTAAAAACTCATACAATAAATTGCACAGCAATCTAAGAAAAATCAGAACTGAGCTAGTGGCTGAATTAAGTTCTGGAAAGATTAGGAAAAGAAGAACCCTGAGGCTAACAACCAGCCTAGTAGTAATACCTCTGTCTTCCACAGCTCCCATCTCCTAAAAGTGGAAGGCAGATTTGTTTTTTGGTCTTTGTTCTGCTTCTAAACATCCAGTCAAGGTCAACCTTAACCTGCACAGTCCATGTTGTCTGCCCTACAAAGTGGACTGTGTAAGCCGTGGACGGGGAAGGAAGTACCGCTCTGTTTCAACTCTGTGATGCCACTTCACTCCCATCTCCACCCAGCAGACTCAGGCATCCACAGGCATCCAGCAGGCTGGTGACCTTAAACAAAATACAAGCATGTTGGTCCAATCATACCGTTCTCTCCAAAACGTGATCCTGGGATACGCAACTGAAGAGAGACATAAGAAGCTGAGACATAATTACACCAAAGTAATTCCCCTTCAAGACGCAGCTCAAGACTGTACGTGAAGCCTGCCTCAGACACACAGTGCTGCATCAGTCCCTCTGTGTGCAAACTCCTCCTCCACTCCTGCCCCACACACAGGTCAGAGTGCACACAGGATGACGAGCCACTCCAGCCTCAAACAGCTGGAACACAGGAATGAACATGTAGATGGAATGAGACAGGTTTTTAAGTAAAGCATTTGACTAAATTGTGGAGTTTTTTAAAACAATTACTTAGATCAACATAGAAAATAAACCAGCAGGGATTCCAGGTATGTGATTATTACAATAGCCCAAATGAAGGATGAAGAGGTGCAGAATTTAAAGCAGCAGGCACAGAAGGAACAGGACCAAGTGCACACTTTTCAAAGGTAAAAGTAGTAGAAACTATCAGGTAGGATTCAGAGTTAGAGCTCGAAGATTAAACACTTCTATCATGAAAGAAATGGGTGGTGACAGATATGGGGAATATGAGAGGAAGCTCAGATACACACACATGAGAGTACAGGGTCTGATACTAAGCTTGGGGGAAAGACCAGGAGAGATCTTCAGTGTATTGTTAGTGAACACAGGGCTGGACCTCCAAACTGCTAAAAAAGGTAGATTTAAGAGTCATCACTGAATAACAGAATCCCTCAGCAATAGTACATCAGTTATAGACAAAGGATTAAGGAAAGACACCAAAAGAAACAGCAAGAAAACAGAGAAACCAAGAGTAATGTCAAAGGCAAACACGACGGTTGATGAGTTCTTGAAAGCTACAGAGAAGGCCACCAGTGGTAATGCCAGTAAATTACAGCAAACAGTTGGCCTGGTCTAAAACAAACCATCACTTTCTTAATTATCACATACTTTTTTTAAATTATACTTGTATGTATTACTAAACTACCTAGCCATTCAAGTACTTATTTATCAACAACAGTAAATCTATTCTTTAGGAACTCCTGAGTTATCATGAATAAAGGTATACTAGTCATTCTGATGCAAGATTTCTGGCCTTTCAAAACTTTGGCTTGGTGCCCATAGCTCAGTCCTTCCGGCACCAGCCACATGCACCAGGGAGGTGAATTCAAACCTGGCCAGGGTCTGCTAAACGACAACAATAACAAAAAAATAGCCAGGCATTGTGGCGGCCATCTATAAGGTGCCTGTAGTCCCAGCTACTGGGAGGCTGAGGTAAGAGAGTTACTTAATTCCAAGAGTTTGAGGTTACTGTGAACTGTGACGCCATAACACTCTATCGAGGGCAACATAGTGAGACTCTGCCTCAAAAAAACAAAAGATAAAACTTTTGGGGTATGATGCTCATATCTATCAAATCAATTTAATAAACCATCTCATATCCATTACTATGCTGGGGGGCAGAGATTGATTCAGTCATTAACAAATATGAATATGGTGGGCATTGCATGTACAGTAGTGAATAAAATACAAATATCCCTCCCCTCACAGAATTTTCTTGCCAGTGGAAGCATAAATTAAACAAACCTCCTCTCCCTTAAGGAGCCCCCAAAAACAATGTATTCTTAACTCATCTAAGAAAGACAACAAATTCAGTTATTTCACAATGGTATTGTAATTAACAACAAAAAACAAAAGCTATAATTAATCACCCAGAGTTATGCCTATACTGTGGCATCATATAATATAAACCTTATTGACTTAAACATGTATACAGTCAACTCCCAATTATCTGTGGCTAAATAATCCATGCATCAAGGGCAATTTCCTAGCACTGATTCATGTTTCTGGATGGTATCCTAACCAAATTTCTACCATGTAATCTTCTAACACATGATATGGTGTAAGAATATATAGGCGTTACACATGCCAGTCTTACTATGTCCACCATTTTCAAAATGAACTTACAAGGACAAGCTCCCTAAATCCAATTCCCTTCAGTTCATACCCCAAAGCCATTAACCAAATTCATCTCTGAAACTGGCCCCCAACTAATAAGCCTCCAAACATGGGCCTACCTTTCATCTATTTAGATCATGGTCTCTAACGTTAAAGATCTCAAAAACCCACTTTGTAAAAACTGTTGTCGTTCCAATCATGTGTACCTTACTATTGTTCTAATATAATATAAACATTATAAATTATACACAAAATATAGAAATTTGTTAAAAGAGATAGAATTTCTATCTTTTTCTTCCACCACACCAGTAACTGGTTGCACGCACACCTTGGAGCACTATGCACCCTGCAAGAGAGACATCATTCCTATCTTAAAGAAACTGAAGCTAAGAGGTTAATTTTCTGTGGTCACAAACTAGGATGAGGTTTAAGCAGGTGTAGTCCCAGTGCTCAAGGTCTCTGTACCCCTTCTCTACCACTCCAATCTCTTTACTTATACTTAGGGTACACTAAGACCTCTCTGTTTCTGATCTCCCACCTCACCCCTTAAAGCTACACACTATCTTCTTCCAAAAGCCTCCCATCTCAAGATGCTGCTGGGGAGAGGAGGTATTCTTTTTGTGCCTCAGAAAAATGGTATACAGGCCAGAGCAGTGGCTCACGGCTGTAATCCTAGCATTCTGGGAGGCCGAGGCAGGTGGATTACTTGAGCTCACAAGAAAGCATGGATCAAGGTCCAGAACGAAGATCCCTGCAATTCCAATAAAAGTAAAATAAGTAAATAAAAATAAGAAACCTTTGTGGTTGAAAGGGAGTTTTTCATAATTTTGGTCAAAATGATATTAAATATTCCACAACCCAGAAACGTCAACGTAGTAAGCTAAAAACTGTTATATGCCTAAAAATAAATAAATAAATCTACTACTGTGCCTTTCTTTAAAAAAAAAAAATGGTCTTCCTCTGTCACCGCGACAACAGTGCCGTGGTATGATACTAGTCACTGCAGCCCTCAACTTCCGAGCTTAAGTGATATCCTCCTGCCTCTGTCTCCTGGGTAGCTAGGACAACAGGAGCCACCTGTTGTTCCTCAAACTCAATATAAAACAGTTCAGATGTATATAAACAGACCTGAGTACTGAACTGACTTTGCCTTCAGTCTCCTCAGACAGTCCCCTGCCATTATACCTATCTGCCCCCAAAAGTCCTACCTCCAACCCCCCACTAACTGAGAAAAACTCTAATGCAACCATCTGAATTCTCTCCATTACTACCTCCATCCTTTATCCCCCCCCTCCTCCAAAAAGGAAGATTGATTAGATGTCCTTCCTTTGAGCTTCCACAGCACATTAGGCATACCATTAATATAACTTACTGCAATTGAGTTTTAACTTTACCTTTCTGTGTCTCTGAAATAAACTGTGAGCTTCTTAAAGCAAAGACTTTTTTTCTCTGCTTTCCTGAATCATAGCCAAGTAGGTGATACAGAGCAGGTATCAATAAATGTATATTTTAATAAATACTATTTTATATTCGACAATGTAAACAGGTATAGGGAAAATATCTTAAAGACACAAAATACTTTAAAGCCACAATAGTTAACTCCTGCTCAAATATCCCTTGAGAAAGGCTATCTCCTAAAAGGAGAAGCAGCCTCATCAATAAATCAACTCCCTCCGTACACAGGCATTTTTTTTCTAAAACTGCCACATGAAATACACATAAGGTCAAACTTACAAAAATTATTCCCATCATTTTCTAAGAACCAGAGTAAAAGAATATAGAATGGGGTATAAATCAATCAAATAAGCCAATCTATCTTTTACCAAATAAAAATCCAGACTTCAATGGACTATGGATACAGATCATCTCATTCTTACCCTGATCTGAATCATGCCTAATGGATGAAAGGTTCCTTCCTCCACCCCACCACTCTTCAAGGCTTTTTATTCAAAGAAAACCTCATTTCTCTCTCCCCAAACCTCCCGATTGTATCAGTGATAGGGGCAACAGGAACTCTGAGGGACATGAGGTAATCCTCGGACAGCTAGAGAGGGAAAAGTTTAGTGTAAAAATAGTAATAGGTACACTTACTGAGCATTATGTGTGCCAGGCACAGCTCTAATCACTTTGCATACGTTATCTTTAACTTTATGGGTTTTATATATAACACAAAAAAAGGTACTAGAAGCTAAATTTGTATCATTATTCCCAACTTACCTCTCCATTCAAATTTTCACATAAATGAAATTTTTAAATTCCTCATTAATTTTATATCTTTAAATAAAAATTTTAAATCTAGAAATTGTTTACTCTTTAAATCTTTCAGCATGATACATCTACTGAACAGTTACTATTTAAATCACATCTAGATTTAAAATGTTTTAACCGAAGTAAATACTCAGGTTGCTAAAAAATTCCCCCCAAATTACAGAAAATACTATTAATACGAAATAACATCTTGTTCCTGGTTTTCAGCATACAAATGTTAAATACAGGTGTAATGTAAAGGCATGCTCATAAACTTCTCACAAAAATAAATACAACATCTCTGGAAAGCAATTTTGTAGTTTTTATTAAGAGCCTTTAAATTTTTCATAACTCTGACCCAACAATTCAACTTCTATGAAAATTTAATGAAAAAAAAATGAGGATCTCTATTAGTTATATATAATAAGGGAAATAGAAATAAGCAAACAGCCAATAATTTGGAAATAGTCAAATAACATTATAATATGTACATACAGCTGACTATCATACAACCACTAAAAATATTTTCAAAGAACATAACTAACATAAGAATTGCTTGTGATATAATGAGAAAAAGTAGGTTAAATATTAAATATACACAATATATTTTTCTTTTTTTGTTTTGTTTTGTTTTCTGAGAGAGTGAGTCTCTATCACCCTGGGTAGAAAGCTGTGGTATCACAGCAACCCCAAACTCTTGGGCTCAAGTGATTCTCTTGCCTCAACCTCCCCAGTAGCTGGGACTGCAGGTGCCCACCGCACGCTCAGCTATTTTTAGAAATGGGGTCTTGCTCTTGCTCGGACTGGTCTCCATCTCCTGAGCTCAGGCAATCCACCTACCACAGCCTCTCAAGAGTGCTAGGATTACAGGTTTGAGCCACCACACCTGACCTTAATTTTCACTTTTGTTAAAAAACACACATAGATACTAAGATTGAAAGTACCACAGCACCTGCTATATCTACAATATATGCAGTTATGTATTTTCCCATTTTTTTTACTGAACATATTGCTGGAATTAACAACCTTAAGCAACAGGCCAGGAGCAGTGGCTCACACCTGTAATCTTAGTACTCTGGGAGGCTGAGGCAAGAGGATCACTTGAGCCCAAGCGTTTGAGGTTACTATGAGCTATGAGCCCATGACACTCTACTGAGGGTGACAAGAGACTGTCTCAAAAAAAAAAGAAAAAAGTAAGCAAACATGTAAGTACATTATAATTTCTAAAAGCAAACATATAGAAACATCACTAACGTCCCTGAAACACTTGTCCAGTCTGTGATATTTTAAACAAGAAACTGAATAGTAAACCCAGAGAATAGAAACACTAAAGTATTTCTGTTCAAAACACATAACTCTACAGAATTAGAAAATATTATCTAATCAAGCTGAAAAGTTTCCCATTGGTCTTAACTCATTATGGGAGAAATAGCAAAATTATAATTAGGTATATATTATAGATGCTATTATTAATACTGCTAAAGATCACTCTGGTAAATTTTAACATTCCTAATCATATAATTCAAACCACAAAAAAGAAAACAATTACCTACTTCCATATCTTACAAGAAAATGTAAACATCTTTTTCTAATAAGTGAAGAGCAAAGACACATACTGACTTGATACAGATATTGCTAGCCAGATGGCAAAGCTAAGCCTCCAATTCCCCAATCTTCCCACTCTCCTCTCAATGGATGGCTTTTAACAGAAAAGAAGGCTTTATTTTTATTCTTGTCTAATGCACGCTTTGGCCCATGTTTACCTTTGCACCCAGCTTCATCTCAAAGATCTTTGCTTGAACTCCCATCCCTCTTGTCCTTTGTATAGATTTTTCCCCAAAACCAAGTCTCCAACCCACCCCAGAATGCCTCACCCTTTGCCTAGAATGCTACCCACTCACCCCCACCTCCATAGTGCTATCCCCTTGCACCAGGGTTCAATGCCACTAGGCTCAGAGAAGCCTCCCTACAGAGTCCAGTCACTTTGACCTCACAACCTATTACAGTTGTAATTAAACAATCACTTGTGGAACTGCTACCTATCTTCCCACCCTTGAGCCAGGGAAGGATTCTATCTGTCTTATTCATCACTCTACTCTCGGTGTCCAAAAGTACACACAGTAGCTGGTGGCAGCAGCCATCACATACACGAATGGATAGATGCATTACAGACGTTAAGAATAAGTATTCAGGACGGGCGCCTGTAATCCTAGCACTCTGGGAGGCTGAGGCGGGTAGACTGCCTGATCTCATAGGTTCAAGACCAGCCTGAGCCAGAGCGAGACTTCATTTCTAAAAATAGCCAGGCATTGTGGCAGGCACCAGCTACTCCAGAGGATGAGGCAAGAGAATCGCATGAGTCTAAGAATCTGAGGTGGCTGTGAGCTGTGACGCCGTGACACTTTACCGAGGGCTGCAAAGTGAGATTCTATCTTTTAAAAAAGAAAAAAAAAAAGAATAATTCATTTGAATAAAGTTCCCGGAGATATTTTAATGTTCTTTCTATAAAAATCATGTAACTTTCTTAGTACTATTATCTATTTTAAAGATTAGCAAACTTGTAATCTAAATTTTTATCTTCTCTCAGTTGAGAATCTGCTCAGCCTCTTTTCCCATGGAACTATACCTTTTTTATAGTGAATATTATATTCAAAAGCAGGGGTGGGATGGGAGGTACTACAAGAGCAGCAGCATTACTTTTTAGTAGTGACTCAACCTGGACAAGTAAAGCACAGAAGCAAAAAAAGTAACATGCCATATTTGTGGTTCCAACAAAACAAGATTCCTAGCATAGGAATACTAATTCAAGCCTCAAAAATAAATAAACAAAATGAGAATGGGCTGCTACATCCCATTTCCAGTCATCTAATGGACCTGCTCTCCCAGCTTATTTTGGCTAACAACTCTCTTCCTACTTCACTTGCCCCCAAGCAGCCTGGCCCCTTGGAACGAAGTTTTCAGAGATGGTTTTTGTGGCAACCATTCCTTGATGAAGAGCCTCTGAGCATTTACTGTCCTAAAAGCTCTCAAACATGACCTGTCCCTGAAGATTCACTGTACTTTCTTCACTCTCGAACCCAAGCTGCCAGCTGGAGAGTTACCCAACCAGGCGCAGTACCACAGGTTTGTGAGACAATGCCCAGTGGGTTCCTAGTGACAATTACTGTATGCACCTTTTAACTGACTTCCTACCACATTTTATAAAGCTTTAAATCCAGAACTTCACTGTTCTCCACTTCTTAATCTAACCATCACCAACCCACCTAGATAATTCCTTCTCTAGCTTTATTTTAGGAGACTGCAGCTATCCCACTTTACATTCTTAAAAATAAATAATAAGTTTTTAGACCTGAATTCTCCTTTCCACTTCAATAAACAGTGCTCTTCCACTGTCAGCCAACCTTTCACCTTTCCCAGGTTAAATGAAAAGCTGCATCCTCCCATTCTGAGAACCCTGCTCAAAACTCCAAAGCATTGCCCTTTCCTTTACCTGCCACAGACCCCAGTGGTTGCCAAGCCCTGAAGATTCTATCTTCTCTGTCATCCACCCCCTTCCATCCATTCTCACAGCTACTTTGGCAGTTTGAGTCCTTACTCCCGTCATCTGGCAGATGTCAAATGTCTCCTTAATTAACCCCTGCTCCCCTCCCACAATACATCCTGCACCACCCTGCAGTGTCACACTGCCACTCCTTTACGACCCAAATTCTACCTCAATCCACTACTCAAAAGTCTTACCTCCTCATTATCCAAAAGAAAAGAGAAAAAACAATAATTCTAAACTCCTCTGCCAAGCATTTAAGGTGCTCAGAACTTGAAATCAGCTTACTTTTGAGCCCTCACCTTCCAATCTCTACCTCACACCCTCTGTACTCAATCTAACATCTGACTGGCCCCCTTACCCACCTTACCCCTTACTTTCTCACTTTGCCTATCAGTTCTACCTGCAAGGTCCTTCCTTGTTTTGCCTATTACCCACAGTCTAGCAATTGCTTAACAATGTAAATTGACAAGGCATTCTCTGACACTCACATGGGGCCCCAACTCCAGCCTGAACTTCTCTATCCAGCCACTGAACTCTCAGGGTACTCATTTTTCCTTTGTAATTAGTTATTTGTGAATTTTTCAGATATCTCAAAATGCAATGCCTGTAAAAATCCTGACATCAGAGAGAGATTGAGATTGACTGAGATATCTAAAGAGGAAGAGACCCAGGCAAATACTCCCAGTGACTTTCATGCAGTAAACACATATACGAAAACACAAGGGGAAATGGACAAATCTCAGTGATCAAAACCACCTAAGAAAGAAATACGGCAGATGTAACAAAATCCCCAACCAAGTAAAAGGAAGAGGTGGAAAAGAAGGTAAAAAAAGAAAAACAACAGGGGTAGAGAAGAATTTTTTTTTCTTAGCAACAGAGAATTACAGATAAGAAAACTGAGGTCCAGGCAGATTAAATGGTATGGACGGCAGCAGGGGTAACAAACAATTCCTGCCAGACCCCCAATGCTCCTCCTGTACCAACGCACAGCCTATGTTACTCTCTGCACTTCTGAGCTGCTCTGTCTCCCTTCCTATTCCTACCACCTTTCATTCACCCAACAGTTACTTTCTGGGCTGAATCAGTAAGTAAATGAGTTTATGCAAGGACTCTGTTCCTTACTTCCCCATAGAACGTAATCTATCCTCACAACTTCCTTAATCCTAAACAGCTAATGGTTCAATTTAATGTCAATTCTGCTCTTCCAAACTCCACTGCCCTATATCCAAATTCAGCACCTTCCTCACACTCAACTCTTTCAAGTCCAACATAGTCTCATTTTGCATGGTTGACCTTCCCTTAACGACTGTGGCCAAGTATGACCTTTGTTTTTCTCTATATTGTTCCTCTAACACTTACCACATCTTCTCTATACTCTCACATAGCTTGAAAACGCTTATCCTTAAGGAATAAATATTTCCTAATCCCCTTTAAATGAGGTATGTTTTTATTTACATAATGGTTTGTAAACATACTGGATCTAGAATGCCCGTGACGATCAAAAAACTACTTCTGAAGGCCAGAGAAGGGAGGAAGGAAGAAGAAAAAAACACAAAAAAAAAAAAAAAGGAAAAAAGGAAATTATGAGAGAAGACAGAGGCAGAGAGACAAAGGAAGGAACTAACACAGGCAGCCAACTGTGAGTCCAGAACTCCTATCAGTTGCCTCTCTCAATCTTCATGATAACTGTATGAATTAAAATGTTTATGTTGCAGAAATTGAAGCAGAAGGCTGAGAAAGGTTAAGTACTAGATGAAATTTACCTATCACGTTTTACATATGGATGGCAATGGTTCTTTTCTTTGAAACTAATAAGAGACTCTTATTAGTCATCTGAATGAAAATTTCACTATGTCAGCTTATTTTCAGTCTGCTTTATACATATTTCCAAGAAAATTAAAGCAGAATATAAATCCCAAATTATTGCTATTAAACAAAATCTAATGTCCCTTAACATATAATTTCCTGCTACCTACAATATCTCTTCCCAATTCTCATTAAGAGGTTATAATAATACATTAGACATTTCCCTGAGGTATATGTGCATATGTGAAAATAATCTTGCTGCTTCAAAAGAGGAACTAATCATGAGTAAAAGATGATGCACACTGTAAGATAAAACTAATAAAAAGAGTTAATAGTTATCGAGTACTGACTATATCCCTGATACTTATTTAAATCTCACAACAATCTACAAATTCTATGACCTCTGTTTTGCAGAAGAAGAAATTGACACAGGTAAGTGTCCCATGTCACACAGCTAATAAGAAGTAGAGCCAGGATTGCAAGTACTCCCATCTCCAAGCCCATGTTTCCACCAACCACATTTCAAAGGAAAATACTTAAAGGAAACAAGCACTAAGATACAGAACTGGCTGAATCAAAAGTAGATTAACAAAGAAACATTTTCCCAGAGTAAGAACACGTGTGAACTATCCCCTAGGAATTTATGAAATTAGAAGCGAAATATTATTATATATATATCTACAAAATACTAAGACATATTGATACTTTAAGATATTTTTATTATTTTTGTTAAAAATCAAAACAAAGAAAGTAAAACAACATTAAACGAAATAAAGGTTACTAAAAAGAGCCTCAGAGGAAAAGTACCTATTGTAATTTTGTACTGAAAGTATAAAAGAAAAAAGCAGTTTAGGTCGAATAATGAGAAAATTAGAGGAAGACCAAGACAAGAATGTAAAAAACAAAGAAAAAGGAGCACAGGGTCACTAGGGCATCGACAATAGAATTAGACAAACACAGACTTGTATTCAAGAATAATTATGGTAATATTTGTATGAATAACAACAACAAAATGCAACCTAAAAGTCTACCAACAGAGGAAAAAAATAAATGTGGTATAGCCCCAAAATGTAATGCCATGTCACAGTAAAATAAACGAACTAAATCGACAAGTACCCACACTGCTGAAATTCAACCAGTGAAACCACAGTGGTAAGTGACACTAAGTGTGGCGTAGGGGAAAATCTGCTGCACAAGAATACACACAGTACCTCTTAAATAAATTTAAGAATACACTGTTCAGGGATACACACATGTAGTATAGCTACATAGCATAGAAATGCATCAGAACAACAAACACCAAATTCAGAGTAGTGGTTAACTAACAAATTTGGAGTAAAGGAGTTTCTCTAACTGGATTAACTGTTATACAATATTGTTCAAACATACAGAAAGAGTATTTATATCTTATTTAAAAGAGAGAAAAGAAACAAAATTAGTAGTTAGGCATGGTGGCTCACACTTAACAATCCCAACGCTCTGGGAGGCCAAGGTGGAAGTATCACTTGAGGCCAGGAGTTCAAGACTAGCCTCAGTGAGATCCTGTCTCTACTAAAAACAGAAAAATTAGTGGTGGGTACCCAGCTACTCCAGAGGCTGAGGCAGAAGGATTTTGTAAGCCCAGAAGTTTGAAGTTGTAGTAAGGTGGTCTATCATCACACCATTGTACCCTAGCCTAGGAGAAAGAATAAGACTCTCAAAAAAAAAGAAAAAAAGAAAATAAAAGAAAATAAAATGGAATTAGCAGATTATGGCATCCCAAATGGTTTTATATTCCTGATCCAAAAGAGAAATCTAAGAGGACAATGATATTACTCTTGGGAAAGAAGGTTCAAGGAGGATGCATCCTGAAATACTAATGTTGAAGTACAAAAAGAAAATTCTAGTCAAATTCTCTCAGTTTTGCTTGTTATTCCTTACGTTTTCCTCCCTATAAATAACATAGTCAGTAACTATATGTAAGTAAAACAAACATAAACCTTGCCCCACAGCCCCTTTCTAGATACAATTATGCCTTAAGAGGTTAACATGAACTTGGAGTCAGCTGTCACCCCAGACAGGAGAAGCAGTGCCCAAGGTTTAAGAACATAGACTCTGAACCAAAGTGCCTGAGATGAAATCCAGCACACGTTCAAGCAAGTTACTCAAGTTCCCTTGTGCTTCAGTTTCTATCTATAAAAAATAATAATACAAGAACCTATCTCACAAGACTGATAAGAAAATTAGAATAGCTACAAATCACAGCATGCTGTAAGGTATTATCTATTATCCTTACTCCAAAAATCATTAGCTTAGAAGAAGAAAACCTAGGCTATCAAAAGAATATAACTAAATTCAATTACTTTCTTCATCAAATGGGACAGAAAAGTTAATCATGACAGAACAGGGGAAAATGAGCAGCTTTTTACATCTAGAGCAGTCAACGTTAGGATAGTAAGATAAGCTTTTTAAAATTTTTTGTAACAGGATGGCGCTTGTGGCTCATCGAGTAGGGCACCGGCCCCATATACCAAAGGTGGATGGTTCAAACCCAGCCTCGGCTGAATTGCTAAACAGAAAAATTGCCAGCCGTAGCTACTCGGAAGGCTGAGGCAAGAGAATCGCCAAAGCCCAGGAGTTGGAGGTCACTGTGAGCTGTGTGACGCCACAGCACCCTACTGGGGGCAATAATGTGAGACTCTGTCTCTAGAAAAAAAAAAAATTTTTTTTTCTAACAATATTCTTTGATAGCATTATAATATTCCCAGTGCATACACACACAGACCAAATTCAAGATAAAATATTCTATTCCCTGGCTCCCTGTTCTCCAAGCAAAACTCCAATTCACGAGGAAACCTGATTAGCTCTCACCTCCACTGCGTGCCTCCTTTCCTCCTCTTCTCTGGGCCTGCTCTGCACTCTTCCTGGACTTCCCAGCCACCTCCACTGCTGCACTGGTTAGTGTTACCACACTGCAATGTGTCTGCTCACATGCCTTCTTCCCTTACCCTAGTCCATACAGTTTGTTCAAACATCTCCTTCCTTTAGTGAACCTTGAGGTCCTTTAGAGCAGGAACTCTCTACTAATCATTTCTAAATTCCAAGGGCCTTGTTAGATAGGCACAATATAAATACATACATGAACGAACCCATGCTCCTGTGTATATCCTTCACAAATAAGTAGAACTTATATTTGGAGGTGACTTATCCAAAAGGTTAAGTATTTTCAATTCTAAGCAAAAATTAGCAGACCAACTGAGCCCAATGAGTCATCTAATTCAGTGGTTCTCAACCTGTGAGTCACGACCCACAGGAACTGTATTAAAGGACTGCGGCATTAGAAAGGTTGAGAACCATTGATCTAATTCTTTATCCTTCAAAATGGGAAAAATCAGAAGCGCATAAGTAAACACAATCCATTAATAACAGAAGCCAAAACACTAAATAAAAAGAATTAAGGTACTTAAAATGTCAAGAAAACAGAAGCCGTCTGAAAGCTTTTTCTTATGAAACCCAAAATAAGCAAATAGAGAAGGAATCACAAGATTTAACATTTAAAATGTCTCCTTTTTCGGAGCAGAAATAAACTACAATCAAAAATTAGATGAAAACATATGCCCTACTGAAGGGATGAAATCAAGACTAAGCCATATACTAAGTCAATTTCGCACACTGCTTTTGTGGTGTATTTTTCTTATACGTCATGAGTCAGCTAAAATTGGGTTGCTTTTTTTTTTTAACAATTCTTAACAATTTTTGAGTATTTGCTTAAGGCTCCGTGGTAAGTGACAGGCCCCTGTCTTCTGTGCTGCAGCTAAAACACAGGCCTCACTTGTGTTCTGGATCCTATCCACTCCTAGCCTCTCAGGAACTATGCGCCAACCCTTCCCTAATCCACGCCCGACCTCTTCCTCTCCACTGAACCCTCCCATCATCATTTAAACATGCTGAAATGTGAACAAGAGTTTAAGTAACCTGTACATGCTGTCTCCTCCTCATTCCTACCCCTGCCACCAGATGAGCATCTCTTTCAAAGGCCATGACCTTTATGACCTACATGTTACTAAATCCAATGGATTGTTCTCAATTCTCCTCTCACAGAAGCATCTCAGAGTATAAACTGCTTCCTGCTGCAGAGACATCTGCTTCTAGCTGCTTCTCACTTTCCTGGCCACTCCTCCTATCTCTTTTGCAAGCTCAAACTCCTCTACCCAGCTCTATCCATTCCTATTCTGCGGTCTCTCCATAGGCAATCTCACCCATGCCAATAGTTTAAGCTCTCACTTTGAACTAAGGGCTCCAAAATGGAAATGTACACTCCGATTCTGAGCACTAAACCAGTATCTCAAAAGAGGTCTCAAAGGCAGTTCCAAAGGAACATTCCCCAAACTAAAGCCACGCTATCCCCATACAAAATCTACCTCTCTCCCAGTGAGTCCCAACTCAGTGAACAGCACATATACTTCTTCAGTGCATAAGTCTGAAACCCAGTACTTGACACCACCTTTTCCCACCCCATATGCTATTTATCATTGTGCCTTGCCAATTTTATGACTAAAATCTTCATTTTCCCAGTATTACTGACTCATTATACACGTGTTAAGACTCTTAGGAGATCAAAAGTTGGGCATGGTAGCTGTGAGGCCAAGTTGGGCTAGCACTCTGTGAGGCCAAAGCAGGAGCATCACTTGAGCTCAGGAGTTCAAGACCAGCATGATCAAGAGCAGTCTCAGGTCTCTACAAAAAAATAGAAAAATTAGCCAGGCACGATGGCACATGCCTGTAGTGCCAGCTACTTAGGAGGCTGAGGTAGGAGGAGCCCAGGAGTTTGAAATTGCTGTGAGCTATGATGTCACCACTGCACTCTACCTGGACTCTACTCTGGAGAGAGAGAATTAAAAATACAGTATATGACAGCACTTAGAATAAAAACTTAAATTTGAACAGTTGTATTCAGTGAAATCTCACTGAAAGCAAGAACTCTGTCAAGTTCATCTTTTTATTTATTCAACATGGTCAACCTAGGACAGTGCTTTGTACACAGATGGCGTTTAGTAAATGTATTACAATGAGCTGTCTCTATTAGCTTCATATATGTTCAACTGAAACATTATGTATTTAACAGTCTATAGTTCTCAATCTGGCCACCACAACAATGTCCTAAGAGGTGAGAATTTTAAATTAAATCACCCAGTAAAGTGTAAACCACATCTGATAAGTTTTGATAATTACCATGCTGCTTATCTAAAATTTGCAAAGCCTGTCACCTTTGGCATAGCTTTTCCAAAAAAAAAAAGTATCTAAATTCTATCTTCAAGACTAAAACTCACATTTGAGAGTGTGAGTCTTGCTTTACAACTGTTCATCTTGAGAATAAGTATTACAAGAACATTTAAGCTTTAAATATCCCGAAGGCAAACAGAATGACTGCTTGAAACAGTTCCCTATCTCATTTCCATATCTTGCAATGTGAACTGGAGTGACATTCTCCCTTGGAACAGACAATATGAAATGAAAAGAATTGCTGTTGCTCAAAAGTTCTCAAACTCTTGAGTTAGGGGGTGCATTTAATTACAGAGTAAAAATTCAAGGCTGTCATCTAGTAAAATCTCATCACATCAATTCAAAAAAGCTCCCTAGAGTAGATTTCCATCTAATCCACAATCCTGATTATAATCTTCATTCACAAAATACTTTTTCCTTCATGCATGTATCAAAACTTAAAATTACATGTTTATCCGTATGATCACGTGCTTCTTGTCTTACTTCCTCCATAAGGGCAGGGATCACATCAGTTCTATTCACTGTTCTATTCCCAGCATCTCCCACCTTATCCCCTGTCCATCCCAGCATCTCCCACCTTAACCCCTGTCCGCAATCCAAAAGAAGATGATCTTCTCTTTATAATTTGTTCATCCTTCATTTCTTCCATCCTTCCTTTCTTTCTTCATGGGGGGCATTTAGACTCACAGATTACTTGTGCTTTAAAATCACTTAGCCCAAACATCTTATAAATCCACAAACTGACATCCAAAGACATTAGGTGACTTGGCACCTTGACCCTTAAGTACAACGGATCAACACTGCCGTGCTACAGACACTTTTTATGAAGAGAAAAACCAGGTGCCGGGCACAGTGGCTCAGGCCTGTAGTCCTAGTACTTTGGGAAGCCAAATCAGAAAGATCACTTGAGTCTGGGGGTCTGAGATCAGCCTGAGTGAGAACAAGAGTCTGTCTCTACAAAAAATAGAAAAATTAGCCAGGCTAAAGGCACACACCTATAGCCCATGTGCTTGGGAGCTGAAGTAGGAAAATCACCGATTATAGGGAGCTACGATGACACCACTGTACTCCAGCCCAGGCAACAGAGCCAGAGTGAGATTTTTGTCTCATCAAAAGGGAAAAAAAGAGAGAAACTAAGAAAAGTGTAAAGAGAAAATGCACACTAGAGTTACAAAAAGAGCTTTACTCATCCAGAAGTATGAAAACTGTGCAACAAAACAAAATAAAGTGTGTGCAACTGACTCCCATGTTGTACCACCTCTCCCCTATAACTATCTTCTAATACACTTTCAGTGATATCCTTAACTCTCAAAAACAATCTGAGGATACACAACAGGTTGTGATGACGAAAGAAGGTATCATAACATTACAGCTCTCCTGGCCATCCAGATTAAAATCCACGATGGAAACTATTCAGCCAGCCACCAAAGAGAGGCAGCATAATATAGGGTTAGATGTGAGAGCCGTGGATTTAGACAGGCCTGTCTGAATCCCAGCTTCTTTTCTTACTAGCTTAGATTTGCCTGCAAGTTAACATGTCCACACTGCTGTTTCTCCCGCTGTAAAATAGGAATAACCTCCATTCTAGTGGACTGTTAACAGTATAAAGACACTGCGCATTAAGCTCTTAGAACAGTGTGTGACACGTAATAAAGGCTCAATATATGTCAGCTATGCCATTTTATTCAGCTATAATCTCATTTACAAAGCCTACTCCGTCTCTAGTTTCCCATATAATTTTAAAGGCGTTGTTGTACTGTATTTTTGAGGGGCCTCATATACAATAGCTTGGACCGTACTTTCCAGTAGCAGACTGCCTGGGTTAACCAGTTAAATCTGTTCCTCGGGCTCATCCGTAAAACGGGCCTGGTAATACCCACCGCACAGGACTGCTGGTAGTGAGCACTCCCTAAGTGTTCCTTCCCATCACTAGTGTCTAACTAAAACGCAGTGGGGGAAAAGTAAACCTACAACTCCCAACCCCAGACGTCGGTCTAAATCCTAGTCTCAGCATCACGACACTGCCCAGAACAAAATTACTAAGGCCGACCCACCTCACACGCCCAATTTCTTCTCACATCACGCAACAACAGACACTCCTGCCTACAACCATGTATTTTCCGAAATCGCAGGGCTGGGTTTCCCTCCTTGGACGCCGCAGGGCTCCGGCCGCCGCAGAGCCCATCTCAAGCGGCCGGCCCCCCATCCCGCCTCCGCCCCCGCCCCAGAGCGCCAGGAGGGACCCAGCGCATCCTTCCTCCCGGGACAGCGCTGCGCTAGCGCCGCCCCACGCCGCTCAGGCTGCGGCTCCCCAGCTCGCGGGGGCCCTCCGGCCCAGGCCCCACGTAATCCGGGTCCCCGGACCCCGGCGTGGACGCCTCCCACCTGCCCGCCGCTTTCTCCTGCGCGCACACCCCCGGGGCCAGGTCGGGCGGCAACGCCGAGAACCCAAGCCCCTAGGCCGGCCGAGTCCCTCCCCTAGACTGGGGCGACCCTCGGGCCCAGCCGAGCCGCACGCAGAGGCCACGCAGGCAACCGGCCCCCGCCGCTCCCACAACGGGCACCGCACTCACCGCGACACCGGGACGCGGGTTCCTCCGGCCTCGGGCCCACGCAGGCCCGGCAGAGCCGCAGAGCATTCACCCCCCGCGCCGCCTCCTGGGTGCCCCGGGGTGCAGCCGTCGCGGCCACACTGCGAGGGGACGCCCGTCTGCTGCCCGGTCCGGCGCGGCAACTGCAGCGTCGCTCCCCGGCGCCGGCAAACCAGCGTCTGTTGAGCCGAACCGCCCGGGACGCGCTCCCCCGGCCGGCACTCGTTGCATATGCAGAGAGGCCGCCGCCCATTGGCCCGCGGGCGGTGGCGCGTGCGGGGCTGGGCCTATCGAATTCGGGCCGGGGAGCGCGGCGCTGGCGGCCCGGGGCGGAACGGGGTTACTACCGGTCATTCCGCGGAGTCGCGGCGGCCGAGCCTCCGCCGCAGCCGGCGCGGGGCGGGGACCGGGTGGGCCAGGCGGTACCGACCGCGGCCGGTGGGGGAGGGGAACAAGGCTCTGCGGCCACAGCGTGGGAGGAAGAGGCCAGCACGGTAGGATCTGGAGGAGGGCCGTCCCTCTCTAGGAGGAAAAGCCAACCCCCCCAAAGAGAACTGCAAATCCACCGTTATTGCTGTAATGTGTAAATCTTAATATAGATTATAAAATAATATGCATATCAGTTTTCGTTTTTAACTGGATTAGGCTATTCTGTTCTTGCCCAAATGTCTGTCAAATCTCGCAAAATAAAATGACTCTTGGAAATGCCTGGGACAGGAAGAGGCACAAAAACCGAAAGTATATCTATTATTATTATATTTCTCTTGATTTGACCTCACTTAACCCAGCAAATAACCCATCCTTAAATGCACTCACTGTACAAAATTGATATTTCTTTTCAAAAAATAAAGTTTACTCCAAATTGTTGTTTTGAATGTCCTCCCCTTAGGGAGCTAAAGTGTTTCTGTAATTTAAAGAGTTTACCTACCATTCATCTCATTTTGGACTCTGCCCAAGGGAAAAAGGCCACCCCTTGCAGGTAGACTGCCTCCCCTCAAACAAAACAAAACACACATACCCTACCCAGAACACATACTGACTAAAATAACAACTACGTACGATGTACTATAAGAAGACTTTTGTAGTAGGATGGGCTCTTTTGTTTTGGAATCCAACATCATTGTTTACTTTTAACTTTTCCTAAAGTAGGTGAAAGGTTGCCTTCGTAAACCAGCCTCAGGCTAAAGCAGAGATACTTCCCAAGAGAATCTCAAAATCAGGAAGCCGTCAGAACTTGAATTAGGTGGAGCAGTGATGCACAGAGCAAAGAAAGCTCACTCAACGTTGATCCTGGGCCAATTTAGCTACCTCAAGGAATGAATACCTGACTGAGGCAACCTGTTCGCCCACAACAAAATATGGCAGTTTAGTTTTTGGTTAATCTTACCAAATGCTATCAAAGGATACACCCTGAAGATAAATGAAATATAGAACTTCTTATCTGAAAAGACCTTCTCAGTTCCACAGAGCTAAGCATGCCTTAAAAGGGGTAGTTCCAGAATCACAAAAAGCCAATAGAAAAACCAAGTCACTTCCAACGGAGAAAAACTAATACTGACCTCTTTTTCCCGTCAATGACCCTAAAACAGACTAGGAGAATGCCAGCAACATCTTTCTTCACTATGTCTTTCTATACTATGAATATATTATATGTTATGGGTATGTATTTACATATAAAAGAAAATAGTTCTAATAATTAAAGTTCTAAATTCTCCTCCATTTTACACTTAAATTATGCAGAAATGTGCAGTCATACCTTGGAGATACTGCAAGTTAGGTACCAAACTGCTGCAATAAAGCAAATATAGCAGTAACCCAAGTCACACGAATTTTTTGTTTTCAATGCATTTAAGTGTTTAGACTATACTGTGGTCTACTAAGTAGGCAATGGCATTATGTCTCTTAAAAATCAGACCTTAATTTAAAAATACTTTATTCCTAAAAAATGGTAACAATTAGGCTCGGTGCCTGTGGCTCAAACGGCTAAGGTGCCAGCCACATACACCAAAGCTGGCAGGTTCGAATCCAGCCCCGGCCAGCCAAAAAACAACTGCAACCAAAAAATAGCAGGGTGTTGTGGTGGGCGCCTGTAGTCCCAGATACTTGGGAGGTGGAGACAGGAGAATCGCTTGAGCCCAGGAGTTGGAGGTTGCAGTGAGCTCTCTACCCAGGGCAACAGCTTGAGGCTCTGTCTCAAAAAAGGAGGGGGGAGGGTGGGAAGGAGCGGCGCCTGTGGCTCAGTCGATAAGGCACCAGCCCCATATACTGAGGGTGGTGGGTTCAAACCCAGCCCCAGCCAAACTGCAATTGAAAAAAAATAGCCAAGCGTTGTGGCGGGCACCTGTAGTTCCAGCTACTCAGGAGTCTGAGGCAAGAGAATCACGTAAGCCCAGGAGTTGGAGGTTGCTGGGAGTTGTGTGATGCCACTACACTCTACCCAGGGCAATAAAGCCTCTGTCTCTTAAAAAAAAAAAAAAAAAAGTAAAAATAAAAAATAAAAATGGTAACAATTAACTAAGTCATTAGTGAATTGTAATCTTTTTGCTGGTGGAGAGTCTTGTCTGGTGTTGATAACCTGCAGAATGATCAGGGTGGTGGTTGCTAAGGGTTAGGGTAGGTGTAGCAATTTCTTAAAATAAGACAACAATGATGTCAGATGCATAAATTGACTCTCCCTTTTACAAAAGATGTCAGTGTAGAATGAAATGCTGGGTTTTTTTTTTTTTCTTTTTCTTTTTGTTTACATATGCCAAACCATGCAATACTGTTTGGTAGCATTTTACCTACAGTAGATGTCTTTCAAAATTGGAGTTGATCTGCTTAAATCCTGCCACTGCTTTATCCCCTAAATTTTTATAATATTTAAGATCTTTTGTTTTTATTTCAACAATGTTCACAGCATCTTCACTAGGAATAGATTCCATCTCAAGAGACCACTTTCTTTCGTCATCCAAAAGAAGGAACTTCTCATCCATTCAAGTTTTATCATGAAATTATAGCAATCCAGTCCCATCTTAAAGCTCCACTTCTAATTCCAGCTTTCTTGTTATTTCCAACACATCTGACAGTTGCTGCCTCCACTGAAGGCTTGACTGTCAAAGTATCAATGAGAGTTAGGATCAACTTCTTCCAAACTCCTATTAATGATATTTTGACCTCCTTCCATGGGTCATAAATATTCTCAATAGCATCTAGAATACTAAGTTCTTTACAAAAGGTTTCCATTTTAGTTTGCTCAGATCCATCGGAGGAATCAGTAAGGCTATAGCCTTACAAAATTTCTCAAACAATAAGACTTGAAGATTGAAATTACTCCTCAATCCATGGGCTGCAGAATGGATATTGTGTTAAAAGGCATGAAAACAACATTCAGAGCTCTTGGGTAACCAGATGCATTGTCAATGAGCAGTAATATTTAGAAAGGAATCTTATTTTCTAAGCAGCAAGTCTCAACAGTGGGCTTAAAATATTTAGTAAACCATGCTGTGAACAGATGCACTGTCATTCAGGCTTTGTTGTTCATTTATAGAGCACGGGCAGAATATATTTAGCATAATTCTTAAAGGCCCTAGGATTTTAGGAATGGTAAATGGGCATTGACTTCAACTTAAAGTCACCAGCTGCATCAGCTCCTAGTAAGAGAGTCAGCCTTTCCTTTAAAGCTCTAAAATCAGGCCTTGACTTCTCTCTAGCAATGAAGGTCCTAGAAGGGATCTTTTTCCCATGGAAGGCTGTTTTATGTACATTGAAAATCTTTTGTTTAGGGTAGCCACTTTTCTCTGACTTTTCTGGCTCTTTTAGAACTTGCTGCAGCTTCTACATGAGGACTTGCTGCTTCATCTTGTACATTTATGTCACGAAGATAGAGTCTTTCCTTAAACCCCAGGAATGAAACTGTGCTAGCATCAAACTTACCTTTCTGCAGTTTTCTCACCTCTCTCAGCCTTGGTAGAAGAACTGAATAGAGTTGGAGCCTTACTCTAGATCAGGCTTTGGTTTAAGAGAATACTGTGGCTAGTTTGATCTTCTATCCAGACCACTCAAACTTTCTCCATATCAGCAATAAGGCTGTTTCCTGTTATCGTTTATGTGTTCACTGGAGTACTTTTTAAATTTCCTTTAAGAACCTTTCCTTCACATTTGCAACTTGTCTGTTTGGTACAAGATGCCTAGCTTTCAAGCCCATCTTAGCTTTCAAGTATACCTTCCTCACTAAGTTTAATCATTTCTAGCTTTCGATATAAAGTGAGACATACGGCTTTTTCACTTGAACTCTTAGAGGCCATTGTAGGGTTATTCTCTGTCCTAATTCATTATTGTTGTTTTTAGGGAACAGGGAGGCCCACTCTCAGGGAGAGTGGCTGGGGTCAGGGGGGGAAGTGGACAACCAATCAGTGGAGCAGTTAGGACACACGCCATTTATCAATTAAATTCACCATCTTATATTGGCATGGTTCTTAGAGCCCCAAAACAATGACAAATGACTATAGTAACAACAAATATCACTGATCACAGATTTCCATAACAGGTGAAATATTGCAACAATTACCAAAATTTGACACAGAGGCAAGAAGTTAAACACACAGTCGAGAAAATGGTGCCAATAAGATTTGCTCAAGGCATGATAGCCACAAACCTTCAATTTGTAAAACACTCAGTGTCTGCAAAGCACAATAATGTGAAGTGCAGTAAAAATGAGGTATGACTGTAGTATTTCTACTCCATATTTTTCAAATTAAAAAAAATATGTATAGTTGATTTTCTTTTAGAAACATTTTCAATACATTTTTATTGACAGCTCTCAAAAGTTATGAAATTCTTTCTTTTGATGAAAATTCAATTCAGAAATTATAATGTCCAGCTGAAGGAAAACATCCATGGGAGCATGGCTATCCCTTTTATAGTTTTGTTATTTCTCCAAATTGTAGGAACATTGAAGGGAGGTGTCTTTGCAGTGATGATCTGTTTCACATAGTCTGTCACTATAACCGAATATAATAGCATTTTCCATAAGCAAAATATAATACCAGCTGATGTTTAAAATTTTAACAGAAACTTTTTTGTTCTTTCACTTCTTATGGACTTTGAAGGCAAAGGGAAGGACTTAAAGTAAAATATTAATCTCATACATGAATTAAGATGGCTCTAGCTTCAAGGAACAGAACACTCAACAACAACAATGAAAGTTTAAAAATTAATGACATTTATTATCTCACATAAAGAGAACTGAAGAGGCAGGGAAAATCCACAATCAGTCCGGGGATTCTATGCATCATTGAGAACATGGGCCTTTCCCATCTCTCATTCTGTCATTCTTAGCACACTGGCTTCATGTTTAGGCTGTCCTCTTATTGTCACCGATGGCAGTCATAGTTTCAAATGTCATATGAAGACATAACAGCATCTGGCAAAAAATAGGGGCCTGTTCCCTAAATTCCAGTTTTTATTAAGGAGAAAAGCTTTCACAGGAGGCTCAAAACAGACCATTTCACAAATCTAATTGGCCAGAATTGGGCCATACAGCCATAACCTAGCTGCAAGGGAGGCTAGGAAAGTCCTAGAGAGGCATTTTGGCCTCTCTAATGGCAGATAGGCACCATCAGCACAGAGGAAGCCATGAGAAAGGAAAAATGTGGGAAAGCCTAACTAGCAATAGCTGCCATAGCTATCACTTAAAATTACCCATTTTAGACTAAAAATGGCTTAAATAATAAAACCATCTGTTATGTACCTTAACAAAATGTCCAGAGTATAACAGTTCCTGGCCTACTTCAAAGGCTCAATGTTGTCATCAAAGACCCAACTCCTACCTTTTCACTCACTGTGCAGTCCCCATGTTTTCTGCCCCTTCATGGTTCTAAGATGACTGTAGCACCTGCAAGCATTAATTTGCACAACACATCCAAAACCAGAAAGGAAAAACAGCTTCTCCTTGCATGTCAGCATGTTAATTGAGGAGTTATATCTTTCCCAGATGCACTCAGCCCACTTTCCCTAAAACAATCACTGGAAAATTCAATTTACCCTGATAAATCCAGCCCCACTGTAGATCATCTTCTAGTACTGAGGGGAGAAGCTACTACGGACACAGTATTATTTGACTTCCAGTTCAAAGTACCAAAAGCCATGTTTTGAAGGACATGTCACATCTCAACAGAGCAGCATCTTCTAGCCGGCTCCTTTGCTGGTCCTTCAAGGGGACTCTATGGGTTCCATCAGGCAGCACTTATTGGTGATAAAGTATACGGTAGGACCATACTCATATGCTCATGGTTGCTCCTCTGCTGTGAAACAGGTCCCTCGGTCCCAGACCAATGTGGTGCAGGATTCTATGACAGGAAATCAGACATTCTGTGAGCCCTTGGTTTGTGATGCTGGCAAAACTCAGTAAGCAGGAACAACTCATACCCAAATTATAAATTCATCCCAGTTAACAGGGCACTAGGGAAGACAAAGCCTTAAGATGGAGATTCCCAGATGTCATCAGCATATGCAGAACATGGTAAGGCCAAGGAGATATATTCTAGACACTACAATATCTGCCACAAGTGTCTGCCATGTATCCCCAAAACAAAAACAAAAACAAAAACTGGAATATATTTCAAAGAATTTTCTAGTTACTAAATTTCAAAGAATCAGTGGCTCACACTAGTAATCCTAGCACTTTGGGAGGCTGAGGCAGGAGGATCCCTTGAGGCCAGGAGTTTAAAACCAACCTGAAATATCAGCACCCATATCTATAAAAATTTTAAAAATTAGCAGAATCTGGTGGCACATATCCATTGTTCCATCTACTTAGTAAATTGAGGCAGGAGGACTGCTTGACCCCAGGAATTTGAAGTTGCAGAGAGCTATGAGCTTTTAGTCAATAAAAGAAGAAATCAAAGGAAGAATTCTAAGAGGTCTTGTGGCCAAATGAAACTTTCTAGGACATTTTCAACACAAGCTGTCAGCTTCAGGAGGGATATGCATGGTTGATCAGCAGCGGACACATCACAGCAGGACCCCCTCACTCCACACTGGACTACTACTGCAGCCTTGAATGAGACCATGTTGGGTAAACACTCTATCGAAAAGCAGTTTCTTTCATTTAAGGTAATTTGATTTGTTCTGTTTTAATGATTAAAAACTAAGCAGTCTCCTTTCAATAACTCTTCACATGCATGAAATACTTTTAAATCCTCTTATTTTATATTTTCCAAGCTAGATAAAACTTAAAAAAAAAACTCTTTCCCAAATGTCCTGTTTTTTAACCCTTTCATCATTTGTAAAATGCTCTCTTCTCCCCTTGATCATTTGAAGGAACAAACAGAACACCTAGATTTTACCAAGGACCTGACAATTGTTAAAATATATTGAAAGGATCTATTCCTGGTCCTTATACATCAGAATTCCATTAAAATCACTTCCAGTTCATTAGATTTGAAAATAACAAAACATATTTTTTCATTCCTGGTTAATTTTGAGTGATAATAATTCTCAATTAAGGAAGTGAACATTTATTATAATAGCTACAAATGCTTGTCTGTCTAACAATCTCTTTGTATCTACTATTAGGCTTGTTTAATTACTGTTCTAAATATGAGCCTCTGCCTCTGCAAATACAGTATTTTATGTTACCTTTACTAAATATTCTCTCTAATTTATCAATATATTTTAGTGTCCTTTCCACCTAAGTATATACATAAAGAACCCTGCATTCAGGAAGTTATATTAAACTCTCCAAAATAGCTATTCCTCTATTACTTTTAAGATCTTCTATAATATAGATTTTATATATTTGATTAAAAAGAGAAAATCAAGAGTATTAGAATTAAGTTTAGCTTCATATAAACTGAGAGTTCAAAATAATAGTAGCTGGCTCAGCTCCTGTGGCTCAATGGGCTAAGGCACCAGACACGTACACCTGAGCTGCTGGGTTCAAATCCAGCCCGGGACCACCAAACAACAATGATGGCTGCCACCAAAAAATGGCCAGGCGTTGTGGCGGACGCCTGTAGTCCCAGCTATTTGGGAGGCAGAGGCAAGTGACTCGCTTGAGCCCAGGAATTGGAGGTTGCTGTGAGCTGTGATGCCACAGCATTCTATCCAGGGTGACAGCTCGAGGCTCTGTCTAAAAAATAAATAAATAAATAATGGTAGCTGGCATATACAAGGAATTTTATTTCACATAAAATGGAACTTGGTACTCCGGAGCTAATACCCAACTCCACAAAATGAGCAGGGATTCAAGCTTCTCTCCTTCTGTTCTGCTCTTTTTATAATGTAACTTCTTGGTGAGTGATTGTCATACTTGTAAAATAGTCATAGAATAGCTGCTGGAACTTCACCCATTATATCTGCATTTCAGGCATCAGGAAGGAAGAAGAGGCAGTGCAAAAGACATGCAACTTCCAATAATTCCTTTAAAGAGTTTTTTCCACACAACATCTCTCCTGACACCTCACTGGCTAGAATATCATTATGTGCTCAGGAAGTTGGAATATGCAATTCCTTAGAAGCACACAGTGCATCTTGACTAAAATCAGGGTTCTATTACTAGCCACAAAGGGTGGAATAGTTATTGGGTAAGCTACCAACAGTCTCTACTGTCTTGATAAAAGCAGAACGGCTAAAGAAAGTCACAATATGTTGAGCACTGAAATACTTCCTTTAACCTGATGAAAGTCAAGTTCTTCTTTAGGACCAATGACCATGCTCTTGTTTGTTCCTCCCTTTGCTTTAGAAGTTTTGGACAAAAGAAAGCAGCTTTTTTTTTTTTTTGTACATTTTTCTAACCAAGAGCCTTTATATAGTTACGAAAAAAAAAAAATACTTCTTCTCATCCCTGAAATCATATACATTAATTTCCTTGGAAGTTCTGCAGGGAACTTGCTTCTCATCTCTTTGATGTGAGTCTTTGCTGCATTCTGAGGTCCCCTGGCAGCAAGATGGCTCCCATCCCACTGGAAACTCAGAGTCTCTTGCCAGAAATCCTGTTTCCTCTTGAGAGGTGGTGTGTCCTTCCTTGCCCAATCTTTGTGTCCAGAACACTTCATTGTCTGTCCAGGCCTAACCTACTGACTTTACCATAAGATCCCAGGGTGGAGCTCAACGTCCACCTTAAGGAGTGTGGTTGAAGAGGCAGCTGTAAACTCCCTTTCCTTCATGTAAGTTTGGAAAGGAAACAAAACAGCACATGGCACCACCTTGAGCTTCTTAAACTAAGCACCACGAGTGCTTCTTGTACTATGCTAATGTCAATTGTGTTCATAACTTTCCTTTTTTTGTATTTGGGATTAATATGAGGGTACATACAATTAGGTTACATTATTCACATTTGTAAGGTAAAGCCCAAGTTATAGTTGAGTCCTTTACACAGGAAGTGTCCCGTATACCTGTACATTGTACCCATTAGGTGGGAACTTATATCACTTTCTTAATTGGATGATGAGCTGAACAAGAAGAATCACCTTTATTTTTTCATCCCTAAGATCTACCCAATAAGTTGGTAGTTACAATGCACAATGCACATTTGTCATATTCAGCTATAAATACTGTGCCTATATATATGCATGTATTCAGAGGGCTACATGTTGGTATTGACAGTACACTTAAATCTCTCACAAGACATCAAACTGTTTCTTAAAAGTTTATCTGAAAAACTATCCTCATGGTACATTGAGTTCAGTGATTTCTTCTATTTTGAGTTCATCATTCTTTCTGCAATGAATTCATTCCTATATGTTTTTTCTTAGCCATATATTCAAATCTACATTTAATTTTCCATTTTGTAAGTCTTCTAGTTCTTTGTGCTCAAAGTATGTTTCATGGAACAGCAGTGGTAGCATCATCTGGGAGCTTGTAAGAAATGGCAGAACTCCAGGGCTACTTGAACCAGATCTACATGTTAACAAGATTTTCAGGTGATTCAGAGACACAATAAAGTTCAATATCACTGGCCAGCACCATTCATGAGAGATATAACAGGTGCTACATATGTAATTTAAAATTTTCTGTTAGCCACATTCAAAAAATGAAAATAAAATAAGTGAAATTTATTTTAATAATATATTTTGAACAATCCAATATGTCCAAGATATGATAATTTCAATTTATAATCAATAAAAAAACTTAATGAGATACTTTTGGGGGGTATTCCTTTAAACCCAGCCTTTAATTATATCTACAACACATCTCCATTTGTTTTTTTTTTTTTTTTTGTAGAGACAGAGTCTCACTTTGTCACCCTTGGTAGAGTGCTGTGCAGTCTCAGCTCACAGCAACCTCCAGCTTCTGGGCTTAGGTGATTCTCTTGCCTCAGCCTCCCGAGTAGCTGGAACTACAGGCGCCCGCCACAACGCCCAGCTATTTTTTGATGCAGTTTGGCCGGGGCCAGGTTTGAACCTGCAACCCTCAGTATATGGGGCCGGCGTCCTACTCACTGAGCCACAGGCGTCTCCCCACATCTCCATTTGGACTACCCACCTTTCAAGTGCTCAATAGCCATATATGGCTGGAGACAACTATATTATAGATCAGTGTTTCTTCAACCTTTTTTAATCTCATGGCACACTTGAACCTATAGTTAAACTTCCACAGCCTTAAATTATGTTGATCAAAAAAAAAGAATATACTTACTGTGTTTCGAACTTCTTTTAAAAATAATTTAATAATTTTTTTTTTGAGGTACACCTAAGATCCTCTCATGGCACACTGGTTGAAAATCACTGGTATAGATCAACAGAGCTCTGGACTGTAAGACGCATGAAAAGAACAAACCACGTCTGTTTCACTCACCACTGTACCCCAGTGCCTAGCTCAGAGCCTGACATGTAACAGGCAATCATCAGTGTTTGTCAAATTCATACATTTAAGAAGAAGGATATTTAAAATGTTTAACCAGCACTGCAAAGGCACAGGCAAGCCAGAGAAGCCCTTTTAGTTTTCTCTTTTCTCCTTCAGATCTGGACTATTGAAAAACTTTACTATTTGTATTCTTCCACTGTACAGATTTCAGTATAAAAATGTTTTATGAAGTTAGACTGTGCCATAATATCTGATGTTTTAAAAAACAAACTACTCATAAAGGTCGTTTATATGCATCCGGCTAGTAATTCTGTCTCCTTCGTACTGAATCTCTAATAATTCTGTGAACATTTCTAGGCTCCACACAAAAATAAAAACATTTTATATGTTTTATATATTTCCTATGTGTTCTTTAAATCATAACACTGTTTTATTCATTATGTCATCACACCTTGACTAAGAGCATACTTCTCAAACTTGCATAAATTATGGAAGTATCAAAGCATTAACTTAAAGTCTAGTAAGAGTACCTGATAGACCTCACCTACACATACACAACAGCTTTAATTAAAACTCAAGAAAACCTAACTGTGACTGTTTTGTTATTAAAATGGTTCCATGAACTGGCGGCGGCAGCTGCTGCTTCACTTGGGAATTTGTCAGAAATGCAGACTCCCAGGCCCCTGCGCAGATCCACTGAATTAGAATCGCATTTTAATAACATTTTAACAAAGTTGACCAGGCGCAGTGGCTCACGCCTCTAATACTAACACTCTGGGAGGCTGAGACAGGTAGATTGCTTGAGCTCAGGAGTTTGAGACCAGCCTGAGCAAGAGTGAGACCCTGTCTCTACTAAAAATAGAAAAAACTCTCTGGGAGTAGTGGCATATGCCTGTAGTCTTGGCTATTCAGGAGGCTGAGGCAATGGGATTGCTCAAGCCAAAGAGTTTGAGGTTGCTGTGAGCTAAGATGCCACAGCACTCTACCCAGGGCAACAGAGTGAAACTTTGTCTCAAAATAAACAAATAAAGTAATGGATTTGTGTGCACATTAACATTTGAGAAGCACTGACTCAATGTTACTGCTGGTTCCTTCCATCACCAAAGGCAGATATACTTGTTGCTTATCTTAGAGCCAGGCACTGAGAGGAAATAAAAGACAGAGCCGGAGACTAGATACAGGCCTGATTGCCAGTGCCGTGGCTTCCTGAACGAGGACACAGTGGAGTTTCCCGCAGACGGTGGAACAGGTCTGGGAAGACAGACCTGAAGTTTACCTTGGTTATTTTCTATTCATCCAAAAAGCAAGAGCTTCTGCTAGCCCCTGAGCATCTGGGCTAAGGAAAAAAAAAAGAATATGCATGTTTTAAAGAACAAAGTTTTTCCCAAAGTGGCTCCTAATCTTCTTAAAGACAGTCATCCCTACTGCCACCCCTCACAGAACTAAACTGAGCAACGCCAAGGAGTACTCAAAGGGCCAGAACATGCTTCCCCAGCCTCATTTTATTCCTGGTGTTAATTCAGGATAATCAAAGTAATTCATTGCACATTGGTTTCAACTACACAATCACAAATTCTTATCTATCCACTTTTCAGTCAGCTGCTTTTAGCAAAGGCAGAAAAAAGAAAACCACTAAATGTACAATATAGCCCAGCACAGCCCTTCCTATTAGCACTATCAACAGCAGCTCTGAAAAATAATCTTTTTCCCTCAATACTTTAGGCTACATTTAGCAGAAGGAATGATGTGACAAACGCAGTCTCACAGGGGATGAAGAACTTGATACGTAAAATTTCAAGGCTCAACTTTAATCTATACAATCACAGTAACATTCTGGCTAGAAGATAATTCATAAAAGACTATCTCAAGCATTGACTTCTGTTGCACTGTTTGCCTGGAAACCCCTTCCTCATTTTTTCTATTATTTAATAAAAGCCATTCCTTCTCTTTGGAAAACATCTCCTCGCCATTCTGTGTGTTTCTGGAGGAACCGCAGGTCGCTGGACCTTGTCCACTCTATCCACAGAAGTAAGTACATGATCCAACCTGCCAATCAAACATCCCAGCTCTTCTTCCCACAGGTCTTGGTGCAAACCCTGGTCACATGATCCAGGAAAGACCAATCAGAGTCCATTGCTGGCATTTCACATCTATATCTTGAATGATTTGGAACCCTCTAAGCTTCAAATTTCCCAAGTCCCTGTCAACTCTCTTTCTCTAAAACCATCAGACCAACACACCCAAAGGTGAACCCAAGAAAGAGATGAAGGTGAGGATTCCCAGATCAAATAGTGCTGAAGTCAACACCTACTTCCCAGGAAAATGAGTCAGTACTCTGTGTGTGTGTGTGTGTGTGTGTGTGTGTTTGCTTTAATTATGACTTTGCTTAAGTCATAAGTCAGACTTCCGGATGTACAAACAGGAAAATGAAAGAGAGGTTTAAAAGTGAAATTGGTTGACACTTGGGAAAGTAGCTTTTTAATATTGTGAAATCGCAGTTATGTCTTTACTAAACAAATGTTTAGCACAATGCTGGTTCCTGTGTGTGTTCTGCAGATATTCTATCATCCTGTCTCTGCACAGCAGGCATCAGATTTCTAGGGCCTCCTTTTATTCCTGCACTAGGTCAGGCAAGCTCAGGTTTCTGAATGAATACAGCTGAAGAGAAGAGTAAAGCTCTGTGTACTTTTAGACCCATCGTCTCGTTGAGTCACTCTCTTCTTGTGCCCTGCCTGACTTGGTGAATGGTTTAAAATTTCCCTCAATTATTCTCAAAATGAAACTGTTAGGATGGAAAAATAACACTCACATAATGAATCAATATTTTATCTATATATGAAATTTTGTTGAATTGAATACCCCACGAAGAGCTTCCTCACACTAAGACCTTGCGAGATATTTTTTGAGATCCTCAAAGTAATGAGTGGTAAAACCTGGACATATTCCCAAGTCTTTCTGACTCCCTAAAGCCCCTGATTTTCTCCCTACACTGCCTTCCAGAAAATGGGACAGGATTGTGAGTCATCCTGGTGGTATATCTTCCTGTAAACCGAAGCCCATTCTGGAACTGTCTTCAACATTCTACAAGCCTCAGTGTAAAAGAGTTAGCGTGTTTGTTAGAGAAGTAATCATTATATTGAGCCTGAATTGAGTGAACATGCAAAATGGAAAAAAATATAGAAAGTGCCATTTCCCACTCTCCAATTGACTAGGGGGGGACAGGAAAGACTAAAGAGGAGGAAGAGGAAGAAAAAGAGAAGCACAGGAAGGGGAAATTTCTGCCACATAAAAAGAGAACTAAAAATAAGCATCATTCTTTAAAGACTATCTCATATGATGAAATTAGCACACAAGAAGAAACGAGATAGCTTGACTTATCTGAAAAAGGAAGAATAGACATTGTGGTAAAGAAAGTACTATGTGTAAATAGGAATACTGTATTTAAATAGAAACAAGTAGAGTTTTATTACTGTCAGTAACACAATCGTCCTCCCAACCTCAGGATTGAACAAGCAGGCCTAGAAACATGGGGAAATCAGTGAGGTTTACTTTTGACACGGCCCCACTGAGTGCTGCAACCTTACCCCACCCAGCCCAGCTCTCCCTATTTGGGCTTGTGTACAACAATTTTCTGGCCCCTCCCCATCCTTCAAAACTTGCCCATCCTGTATGCCATTACCTAAAGGCATATTCACTGTTTTTCATAACTTAATCTTGAATCACACGACACTAACGTGGAAATGTTTCTAAAATATATTGCAGCATTCCACATGTAAAATGAAAATGCATAGAAAAGGACTTGGAAAATACAATGTAATGAGGACAGGACAGAATGGTGGGGTGAAATTGTGAAATGAGAGCAGATTTCCACCTCTTTTGTTTTATAAAATTCCGGTTTTTCTTTTTTTGTATTTTTTGAGATGGGGTCTCGCTCTGTTGCCCAGGCTGGAGTACAGTGGCACAATCATAGCTCACAGCTCACTATAGCTTTGAACTCTTGAGCTCAAGCAATCCTTCTGCCTTAGCATCCCTAGAGGGTGGAACTACCTGCAGTGCCACCATGCCTGGCTAAGTTTTTTTTATTTTTTATAGAGATAGGGTCTTGTCATGTTGCCCAAGCTGGTCTAAAACTCCTGGCCTCCAGTAATCACTCTGCCTAGGCTTCCCAAAGTGCTAGGGTTATGTGCATGTACCATTGTGCCTCGAGTGTATGTTTTAATTTTTGTTTTACTTTCTCTATACATATACTGTGTTTATTTGGTTTCCACATTTGCCTTCACAAAATTAAAAAGGCTTAAAATTTAATAACAATAACAACATTTAAGATAAGGACTAGAAACAAAAACCTCATAAAGAATGAATGAAGAGGCTCAACGCCTGTGGCTCAACGGGCTAACGCCCCAGCCACATACACCTGAGCTGGCAGGTTTGAATCCAGCCTGGTTTGTTGTTTGGCCCGCCAAACAACAATGACGGCTGCAACCAAAAAATGGCCAGGCGTTGTGGCGGGCGCCTATAGTCCCAGCTACTTGGGAGGCAGAGGCAGGAGACTCGCTTGAGCCCAGGAATTGGAGGTTGCTGTGAGCTGTGATGCCACAGCACTCT
>CAUYON010124981.1:0-10377 GCA_963573935.1 Arctocebus calabarensis
GCCCACCAAACAACAATGATGGCTGCAACCAAAAAATGGCTGGGCGTTGTGGCGGGTGCCTGTAGTCCCAGCTACTTGGGAGGCGGAGGCAGGAGACTCGCTTGAGCCCAGGAATTGGAGGTTGCTGTGAGCTGTGATGCCACAGCACTCTATCCGGGGTGACAGCTTGAGGCTCTGTCTCAAAAAAAAAAAAAAATAATAACTGGGTGTTGTGGCGGGTGCCTGTAGTCCCAGCTACTCAGGAGGCTGAGGCAAGAGAATCGCCTAAGCCCAGGAGTTGGAGGTTGCTGTGAACTGTGACACTACGGCATTGTGACAAGCACCTGTAGTCCCAGCTACTCAGGAGGCTGAGGCAAGAGAATCACTTAAGCCCAGGAGTTGGAGGTTGCTGTGAGCTGTGATGCCGCGGCACTCTACCAAGGGCGATAAAGTGAGACTGTTTCAAAAAAGGAAAAAAAATGCTTATCCGCAGGGTTCAGCCTTGGAAAGACTGATTCAGGACGTCAGAGGTAAAACTTGGAGATATTTATCACTGATCCTTTCAGCAATTTTGAACAGTTTTGAGAACCTCTGAGTTAAAGTATTAAAAATCTCTCACTAGCCAGTCCCAGTGGCATGCACCCAACATTTTGAAAGGCTAAAATGGGTGGATCACACGAGGCCAGGAATTGAAGGCCAGCCTGAGCAACATAGTGAGACCCCATCTCTAAATAAACCAACAAACTCTCATAAATCATTCAACAAACATTTGATGGACATTTCCTCTGGGTCTTGGACCATGGAGGGTAGCAGAGAATTATAAGATCTCTACGTGCTAAGACCCAGTAACGTGTGGTTGTAGGAAAAAGCATGAACAACAAAATGATCACATTGGCTTTCTGCGAACCAGCTACTATTCAGAGTGTTGTATGTATGTTAACTATGGAGCGTTGGATTGTCCCCAGAATGGCTGCAGCCACATTGCCAGTCCCATATGCAACTTCCAGAATATCATCACCACCAACCCCGATCAAGTGACAGAGTCCATTTCCACTGTCCTTGAAAGTGGGCAGAGTTTTTGTGGCTTCCTTGATGAGCAGAAAGAGCAGAAGTGACCGGTGGCCTCCAGGTGAAATCAGGAAAGGCAGTATTTCTTCCGCCTGGCTTTCCTCTCACCTGCTCGCCTCTTTCTTGGGATGCTCCCCCAGGAACCTAGACTCTGTCTTGCAAGGATGCCAAGCAGGCAGGCGGAGATGCCATGCACAGGTGTTCCTTCCTTCTGACCCGACAGACGCCCCACCAGAGCTCAGATTCGCAGGAAGGCCAGCGCCAGACCCCAGGCCTGCCCCCTGAGCACCCCTCTCGTCCCCTCACTTCCTTGCAGCCATTCTCCACCCTGTGACCCTCGAGCGCCCAAGCATTATTCTGAGCCCTTTGCACTTCTTCGACCAACAGCCTCGTAATACTATTACTGCTGATGGCTTTTCATTCCCGATGCCAAACCTGATTTGGCATTCACGAGGCTGAGGGTTTCAATCCAGCTCTGTGGACAGGCTCCGGGAGCCCTAAGTGACTGTAGCTTACAGACAATCCAATTGTTATTGACATTTGTGTCTGATTGTTCATCAAGGAGGAGCTGGCTTGCAGGACAAATCATTCTATTACCCGGCCCCTCTCTCAGCCTCCCCCATGCACGACAGAACACGTACCCACCGTCAGTGGCAGGCCAATCAATCCTAATATCACTCTACATCTATCAGAGTCGCTTTTGTGGGCTTGAGTGTAGGGGCAACTTGGGGGAGGGAGGGAAATAGCAAGGAGAAGGAATGGATCTAAATTCTTAGGCATTGAGTCTGAAATGGAAACATCTGCTAAAAACAGAAAGCTACAAATATATCTATATTATGCCTTTGTCTATGTACCGCTTTGCTTGGGAAGGTAATTTTTTTTTTTTTTTTTTGAGGCAGAGTCTCATGATGTCGCCCTTGGTAGAGTGCTGTGGAGTCACAGCTCATAGCAACCTCAAGCGCTCTTGGGCTTAAGAGATTCTCTTGCCTCAGCCTCCCCCATAGCTGGGACCACAGGTGCCCGACACAATGCCCAGCTGTTTTTTTGTTGTTGTTGCAGTTTTCATTGTTGTTTAGCAGGCCCAGCCTGGATTCGGACCCGCCAACCTGGGTGTATGCGGCCGGCACCCTAACCACTGAGCTATGATTGTCGAGCCGGGAAAGGTAATTCTTAAGAGACATGCATGTCATTTGTCAGTTCATTGTATTTGATCGAATCCCAGGATAATGTCCAGTTTTATTTTCAATGACACTTGTGTTGGATTAAGCAAATTTGATCATAATAGATCCAATAAGTTGATGAGTTACCTAACTCTCTTCCCACAAAAAGCATTTCTCACTCTCATCACAAGTCTTGGCAAAGGAGATACCAGGAACACAGAGGTGGTTTTCCCAAGGCACTGCATTCCAGATGTGTTGACCCCTGCAATTTCCCCAAACCTGGGAAACTCAGCTACCTAATTTGTGCCAGTGGGGAACTACAGTTGCTCTTTTCCCTGCTATTTATTATTTTGTTTTAAATACATCATCCCTTTCCCAGCTCCAATTTATTTAATTCTATTTTTCTTATTGGCCAGACCGCCCTTTTTAGTGTTATCTTGAGAAAGTTGAAACCATCAGCTGCCCCCAAGTGTTGGCTGTATCTGACTTCAAGTGCTCTCACAATCCCTCCTTCCTTCCAAAAATGTGTGAAGACCTCACACCATCAGTCAGACACAGGTCACTTTGCAAGGAGTGGTGAAAGGTTTGTACCGAACCATCCACACTTTCTTGGACATGAAACAATAACAGTGCCTTTCAGAACGGCTAGTGTATTGATTGGTCGATATGGGATACCACAGTGACAATGACCCTGGTCTTCTCAGCAATGGGACTAAGCTAGTTCACAGAGACCAATGCTCTTCTTTGCTAAAAGAGAAAAAAGAAAAAGAAAGAAAAAAGTGGGCACATTGAAACAACAATGCATTTTAAACTCTGCTATAATGACTAAAGTTTAAAAGACTGGCAATACCAAGTGTGGGCAAGGGTAGAGTAACTGAAGCCCTCATTCCTTATCAATGGGTGTTCTAGGCTAAATTGTGAACCCGCCCACACCCCCAAAATTCATATACTGAAATTCCAACCCCCAGTACCTCAGAATGTGACTGTATTTGGAGAGTCCTTAAAGAGGTGATTAGTTGAAATGAGGCCATTGAGATGGCCCTGATCCAATATGGTTAGTGCCCTCAAAAAGAGGATATCCAGACACAGACAGATACAGAAAGAAAATGTGAAAACACAGGCAGAGGCAGCCAGTCACAAGCCAAGGAGAAAGGCCTCAGAGGGAACCACCCTGCCAATACCTTGACCCCAGACTTCCAGCCTCCCAAATAGCGAAAAAATCAATTTTTGTTGTTAAAGCCACCCAGCCTGGGCATTTTGTCTTGGCAGCTCTAGAAAACCAATACAATAGGTTGTAAACTAGTGCGGCCACTTTAGAAAACAGTTTGCCACTTTTTATGAAGTTAATTATATACTAATACATATAACCCAGAAATTTCATTCCTAGTTACTTGCCCAAAAGAAATGAAAACATATGTTCACACAAAGACCTAAAAATGAATATTTATTGCATAATTATTCACAATAACCCAAACTATTGAAAACTATTCAAATGTCTGTCAGCTGATGAGTAAATAAGCAAATTGTGGCATATCCATATGACGAAATACTCTGCAGCAATAAAAAGAAATGAACCACTGTCACATACAAAAGTGTGGGTGAATCTCAAAGCATTCACTATATTAAGTGAAGGAAACCAGATGACGAAGACTATATAATTTCCCAGCTGGGAACAGTGGCTCACACCTGTAATAAATAATAAAATGCTTCTCATTCCACCATCCTCTTAGCCATACCATTCCCTGGTTTCTTTTCATTGATATATGAAAAGAATTTGTTGTCCCACATAAATTAATTTATTGAGACAGGCTATTCATTTACTTTAGAAAGTCTAAGGCAAATATCTCTGTATTTATATTTTATATAGATAAATATATGTTTATAAATACATATGTAAATTTATAAAAATAAATGTATTATTTATGTAAAAGAATGAATAAATATATACTGGGTGACCATAAAGTTAGTTTAGTTTTAAATTGCCCACTCACTTTATGGCCACCCTGTATATATCTGTTCCATACTAGGATTGACTAGTGCATGCTATTGCCAAAAATAATGATGATGACCATATGGAAGGCCATAAAAGTAGAATAATTTGGCCGACTTCACTGAGGCAGGCCCAATAATCAAAAGTTTCACATGCTTGGCGTGGGTTTGCCCGGAGTTGGCACTCTGGCAAAAACGAAATAGCATGACAGGAGGATGGAGAAACTGTGGACCATTTACACCACGAAAGAAAGATTAGAAAACAGTGAGGGGAAGAAAAGATGGGTTGATGTTAGATCCAGGTCTCCCTGACCTTCGGGGGTAAATATAAATTAAATCAACTTCAAGTACAGTGAAAAACACCGAGTTCCGTTGGTTCAGGGACTTTGACTTTGCAAACACCTGGTGCACTTGCAACACTTGTCCTCTGGGGCCAGCCCAGGAGCACGTGCAGCTTGGGCTCAATGGCAGCCTCGGTTCCCTCCATTTCCCCACTCCTGCGGTTGAGCAATGAAATATTTCCTTTGTTAAACTCACCTGTGTCGGTGAAGCCGAAGGTTTGCTTGAGCTGCTTCAGCCATCGCCAAGTAGGGCGGAAAACAGGTAAGCCCTTGAGTTACGTCGTTCTCTGGGGCCATGTCTCCTCCCCTCACATTGGGGGCCACTTGAATTTTTGCAGGCGAGTGTTGAGAGTGATCGTCTCATCGAACTATTTCTCAGTAGGTTTTCAGCTGGAAGTGAAAAATACCTACTCCCTACGAATATCCCTTACCATTAGGTGTCCCAGGGTCTTTACCAAGCCCTATGGGGTTTTCTTATTTTTCCCCCCACCAAATGTGGGGCTGAAGTGAGGAGGAATTCTCTTAATTTGCGGATCAGCAAATTTTTCTTACAACACTTGTCCTCTGGGGCCAGCCAAGGAGCATGTGCAGCTTGGGCTCAATGGCAGCCTAAGGACCAGTGAGTGAAAACTGTGGGCTTTGTGGGCTGTCTGGTCTCTGTCCTAAGTACTCTTCTCTTTTGTGAAGCAAAAGAGGTCACAGATGTAAATGAGTAGGCCATCACTGTACTCCAATACAAAATTATTGATAGATGCCAAAATTCAAATTTCATATAATTTTTGGTGACACAAAATATTATTCTCTCTTTGATTTGTTTTCAATAATTTAAAAGGATAAAGACCATTTTCACGTCTTGAGCTCTGCAAAAACAGGGGGTGGACTGACTTTGGCTTGCAGGGCCTGGTTTGCCGCTGCCTGAGCTGGATCGTCTCATCACTTGTGCTTTTTTGTTGCAGATATATTTCTATTTTGAAACTTCCCTCTTAACACATGCAGTGCCTTGACAAATAGATGAATAGGTAGGTAGACAACTGATGATTGACAAATAGGTGAAATATATAGATCGAGGTATTGTTTTTAGAAGACATGGTAGTTGATCATTCAGGATAATAGAATTAAGGCCCTCGAGAGTTATGCTTAGCACAATGCCTGGCACATAGTGTAAGTCAATACTTTTCTCTCAGATAAATGGAAAATTTACACATTAAAGGAAGAGGAGTTGTGGTTCCCTTCCTGAGAGTGCTGGCTCTCTTTAAGCTGTCTGTGTCCCAGAAGACAGGAAGAGGCCAGGTGTCAAAACTGAAGGCTTAAATAAGAAAATGAAGGTCAGTTGCCAGGCATTTGTTGGACAGAGGTGAATTGCAACATCAAGGCTCAATTGCAATATCAGGTGATAGCTTGGTCTGAAAAATTATCACAACAGGTAGGACACGTTTGGGTTGGTCTTACCAAAGGAAGAGATCTGAGTTGGGGTGGGGAGAGAGAGAAAGCAAAGAAAATAAGACTCTAAATATATCACTTAGGAATTGAAGCCCAACTACAATAGCTTAAACACTCAAGATTTCACTTGTTCTGTCATGAATGAATCCCTGAAGTGGGCCATCAGGGCAGTACTGGCAATTCCGTCCAGTGTTCAGGGAGGCAGAGGTAGGTTCCTTCTATCTTTTCCCTCAACCTCTCAGTGACTTCATGGTATTAGATAGTTGCTGGAACTCTAGCCATTGCACACAGGTGCAATTAAGTTTCTGAACTCATCCTACAAAAAGTGCTATATGCCTCATTGTTGATTATCACTACAGTCACCTTTTAAGGACTCCCCTTGGTCATCTGGTGACCAGAGTAACACTCAGCAGTGAGGTCTGCAGCACTTTTTCTAGGATGTTTTCAAATGTAACTGTCAGACCTCATACAACAACAACTCCAATGGCTATCCAGAAAAAGAGTCCCAAAATTGTTTCAAAGGGTGGACCAGGCACTGACTTTAGTGTAAGGGGGACCTTCTTAAGGGGGAAACAGTGATATCTCGAAGGTGACTGTAGTGATATTCAGCAATGTAGTACTTCTTCTAGGATGAGTTCTCAAAATTAACTGACCTTGTATAAATGAGTGAGCATGGTTGTGTTTCAATAAAACTTTATTCAGAAACACAGGCAATGGCCCAATTTGGCCCACAGGTCATAATTTGGTGACTCCTGATTTAAGTAAAGGTGAGAGGTCATTGAAGGTCCTATCCAATGGACATCTTTTAGGATGAGATCTGAAAGATACCAGCATTTCTTTAAAAAGGAAGGAGCAGAGCAGACCTAGAGTATTCTGGGTAAAAGGAACAGTATTTCAAGAGACAGCCAATACACATTCAGGGCATTTAAGAGCATCCAAGTAGAATGGAGTAAAATAAGTGAGAGGAAGAATTATAAGAAATTTAGCTGAAGAAGGGGTCAGATCTGGGGCTACATCCTAAGGGTAATAAAATAAAGTGATGGCGGGTTTTTAATAAGGAAGTGACATGATTTGAGCTGCATATTTTAAGTTCCTTCTGGCTTTTGGTTGGGGTGAAGGAATTGGAGGGGTCAGAAGTAAAGGTGCTTGGTGACTCATACCAGTAACCCTAGAACTCTGAAAGGCTGAGGCAGGTGGATTGCCTGAGCAATCACAGTTTCAAGATCAGTCTGAGCCGGAGAGAGGCCTTATTCTAAAAATAGCCAGGCATTATGGTGGGCACCTATAGTCCCAGCTACTTGGGAGGCTGAGCCAAGAGAATCTCTTGAGCCCAAGAGTTAGAGGTTGCTGTGAACTATGATGCCATGGAGCTCTACCAAAGCTGACAAAGTGAGATTCTGTCTCAAAAAAAAAGAAGTAAAGCTAAGACATTCATCAGAATGCCTAAAATGAAAAACCGCATCTGATATTGTCAGGTGTTGGTGAACTATTCTTACTCACAGCACTTTGGACACCAATGTGTGCAGTTGTCCCCTCACACTGACCACCAACTCTCCAGACACCAACTGCTTGTCCCATAATTCAATTCTGTCACTAACTACCTCACTAAGAACTCAGCCCTCCGAGACTGCTCTAGCTTTAGGCGCCAGTCACAAATATTGGGTCCCTAGGTGACCCACGCTTCTGACTTAGCTATAAATCATCCCACAAAATCCCCTCCACTCCAGGTTCAGTATTTTGCTGGCATGGTTCTCAGAACTCGGGGAAACAATTTGGTTCCATTTACCAGTTTATTATAAAGGGGACAACTCAGGAACAACTCAGAATGCAAATAGAAAATGTGTCGGGTGAGGCTGGAGGGAGGGGTGCCCTCTGGGCCTCCACGTGTCCAACTCAGAAGCTCTCTGAACTCAGTGCATGATCTAGTAAGTCATTAGCCAGTGGTGATTAGCTCGACCTCCAGCCCCTCTCCCTTCTCTGGAGGTCAAGAGAGGAGAGCCGGTTCTGCCTTGCCTTTCTGCTCACCAGCTGCCATCCTGCAGCTGTCTCGATGCTCCTATCTGCCACTCATCTCCTCAGCCCACAAAAACCACTCTGGAAGGCCCAAGGGTTTGGGGAGTTGTGAGCTAGGGACTGGAACAAAAACCAAATATTAATTCTTTATGATATCACAGTTACAAATAAATGGAGAACTTTGAACTCACCAGCTTCTGGTGCGAAGGTAAATTGGCCCAACCATTTTGGGGTTTGGGGGGGCAGTTGTTATTTTCTTTTGAAACAGAGTCTCCTTATGTCACCCTCAGTAGAGTCCCATGGTGTCACAGCACTCAGCAACCTCAAACTCTTGCTTAAGTGATTCTCTTGCCTCAACCTCCCAGGCAACTGGGACTACAAGTGCCTGCAACAATGCCCAGTTATTCTTTTGTTGTAGTTGTCATTATTGTTTAGTAGGCCCAGGCTGGATTCGAACACGCCACTCTTGGTGTATGTGGCTGGCACCCTAAGCAATTGAGCTACGGCACTGAGCAGGGTCCAACCATTTTGGAAAATCAATCGTCAGTTTCTGCTAAAGCTGAGCAGACTTTTACTCTGAGGGCCAGTACTCCCAGGTATATGCCCAAGAGAAACGCAAGCACATATTCACCAAAAGACACGTACATCAACATCATCCACAGTCCGCTGTATTTGTAATAGCCTGAAAGTGGAAATAATCCAGATGCCCAGCCCTAGCAGAACGGATAAATAAATTGTGTTATCCTCACACTGTTCAAGGGTGTGAAGTGCAGCATTGAGAAGAACTGGTCCACAACCCTGAGCAATAACACAGACGAACGTCACAGACATGAGATGTGCTGAAAGAAAGAAGCCAGACACCAAAGAGAATGTACAGTGAGTTCTGCCGAAGCCCCGAGTGAGCACCTGAAAGTCGCAGTGCTGTGCAGAATTGCTCAATAGAAGCCACAGAATTCATGGGCAAAGTGAGGTTAGGGGAACAATGCTGGAAAAAAAAATGTCAGTGATATATTTTGAAAATAGGAATGGAATAAAAATAACACAGTCTTATACGTGTTAAATAGGTGTTTTTAAAATGCATAAATATTTCAATAAACATGAAAAGTCCTCTTGACGTCTGGTGGCAGAGATGGGCATTGGAGGCTGGGGAAGGAGTCCATAGTAGAAGGAGGTTGTCTGAAATCAGAGTTGTGACACCGGACATGTGGCTCATGACAGAGTCACCAACCGAGGCAGCCGGTACATGTTTGAGCAATGTGCATTTTGTGCCTCCTTCCAGGGCTCGGTTCAGCTGAGGGCAGTTTTTTATATTTATTTAATGTTTCTCACAGAAAATCGCCTATAAACAAATGCAAAATTTGCCTTCCGCTCAAATCATTCTCTAATATATCAATCATGCTGAAACGTATTTGCGTTTTCAAAACAACGCAGAATCATCTTCTATAGAAGATGGTTCCATCTTGATTCCATCTTCTACAAGCGTCAGAGCCGAGTCAGCCCTGGCCATGCATAAGAGGCCAAGGTGGCAGTTACCCTTGTGTTATGCAGGGGAAGGTAGTGAGCGAGAAGGAGGCCGGGGTGCTGGAGAGGGAGCTGAGGATGCTGAGGTTTGGAGTGCGGGGTACATGCTGGTTTCGTTTCATACAAACACCATGGAGCTGTGTCCTTCCCATCCTTGCTCTTTGCCGTGTGTATGTTAAACTAGAAGAAGGCATTTATTCTGGATGAGTGATAAAAACAAAACATATTAGCAAACAAAGCAGCAGGGAAGGAAACCTTTTAGGAAGAAGTTTTTGTCTTCCAAATAAAAGGGAACAGTGGCCTGGACCACAGCACACAGAGAAAAGGACAGCCATAAATAGGTTGGAGGCTGCTCTAGCTATGAAGCACTGTGATTTGATGAACACAAGGAAGGTGATGAATTAAGACTCTGGGGCAACCTTTTTTTTTGAGTATCACTCTATTTCCCAGGCTAGAGTCCTGTGACCTCAGCCTAGCTCACAACAACCTCAAACTCCTGAGCTCAAGTGATTTTTCTGCCTCAGCCTCCCTAGTAGGTAGGGCTATAGCTGCCCATCTTGATGCCCAACTAATTTAACCCACTTCTGCATAGTAAATAGATGGTAAAGTTTAAAAGTTGGAAACTTGCAAAGGAGGACAGGCAATCAAGGCCTCCTCAGTACTATGGTCTATGATGACTTACTGCTCCTCGGTTTAATCCTTCTGCTTCAATTAATTTTTTTTTTAGACAGAGCCTCAAGCTGTCACCCTGGATAGAGTGCTGTGGCATCACAGCTCACAGCAACCTCCAATTCCTGGGCTCAAGTGAGTCTCTTGCCTCCGCCTCCCAAGTAGCTGGGACTACAGGTGCCCACCACAACGCCCGG
>CAUYON010124985.1:0-12348 GCA_963573935.1 Arctocebus calabarensis
CGCGCCGCCGCCCCCCGCCGCGCGCCGCGGCCCGGGGGGGGGGGGGCCGGGGGGGGGGCGCCGGGCGGCGCCGCCCGCCGGCGGGGGGCGCGGCGGGGGGGGCGGTCAGGAGCCTGGGGGACAGACTGTGCTGGGTGGTCAGGAGCCTGGGGGACAGGCTCTGCTGGGCAGTCAGGAGCCTGGGGGGCAGGCTGTGGAGGCGGTCAGGAGCCTGAGGGAGAGCTGTGGAGACAGGCTACGAGGGTGGTCAGGAGCCTGGGGGATAGGCTGTGGGGGTGGTCAGCAGCCTGGGGGGCAGGCTGTGGGGGTGGTCAGGAGCCTGGGGGGCAGACTGTGCTGGGCGGTCAGGAGCCTGGGGGACAGGCTGTGTGGGTGGTCAGGAGCCTGGGGGACAGGCTGTGGGGGCAGTCAGGAGCCTGGGGGCAGGCTGTGGGGGTGGTCAGGAGCCTGGGGGCAGGCTGTGGGGGCAGTCAGGAGCCTGGGGGCAGGCTGTGGGGGTGGGCAGGAGCCTGGGGGCAGGCTGTGGGGGCGGTCAGCTGTAGAGCAGACTCTACCACACACCCCCACGCTGTCCCCAGCCCAGTGTTATCACAGTGTGTTTCCACCACCCCTGTCGTCATGTTTCTTCCTTGCTCTGTGTGTATGTGCCTTAAGACAACACAACATCCTGTTTTGCAGTACTGGGATATGACCCTGAGTATGGCAGATCACTGTGATTATACTTTTAGTGATCAAACCGCTGAATATTAGTTGGGCACACAGTCGCCCAGAAAGGAAATGACATTTACAGCCTTGCCTGTACGACACGGTGATGGGGATATCGGCAGAGGTACCTGTGTGCGTCCTGCACTGAGCCCCCCGGGAAGGGATGGGCTTTCCGCCACACGCTCCTCCCACCTGCTGGCTGGAAGGGAACTAGATGGCAGGAGGGGGCCAGCCGCACTGGATGAGACAGAAGCCGTGTGAACAAAAGGGTAAAAGGAGAATGGGTTCCTGTTGACTGCGGGGCTGCCCTGGGTTACAAAAGCCAGAAAAAAAAAATCTATCTTGCTTAAGCCACTAGCAGAGACCCTGCTGCCTACTAAATATGAGTTTAGCATCCCTAATCCAAAAATCCAAAATTCAAAATACTTCAAATCCAAAATTCTCTACCATGATACCACATGTGGAAAATCCCACACCCAATACCTTTGTTTTCTAATGGTTCAATGTAAACAAACGTCATTTCAAGCACAAACTTGTTAGAAATATTGTGTAAAGTTATCTTCAGGATATGTGCGTGAGGTACATATGAAACATAAATAAATTTCCTATCAGATTTGGGTCCATCCCCAAAATACCTCATTGTATATATGCAAGTATTTCAAAATTAAGAAAAAAAAAAAAATCCCAAATCTGAAGCCTCTAGTCCCCAGCATTTCAGGTAAGGGTTACCCAACCTGCAGTTCACTGATATTTACTAAATGCTTCTCAAATAGTCCTACTCAATTAAATTTGAGAAACTACAACATACTGGCAATATTCTCTCAGCTTCTTTTGGAATTATTGTTCATAACTTTATGCACATTATATATTCCATTTTATGTACAAGGTATTTCACCATTTAAAAATGGGGGAGGCCAGGAGCAGTGGCTCATGCCTATAGTCCTAGCATTCTGGGAGGCCAAGGCAAGTGGATCACCTGGGCTCAGGAGTTGCAGACCAGCCTGAGCAAGAGCTGTTTTTGTCTCTAAAAACAGCTGGACATTGTGTCAGGCTCCTGTGGTCCCAGCTACTTGGAGGCTGAGGCAAGAGAATCGCTTGAGCCCAGGAGTTTGAGGTTGCTGTGAGCCTTGACACCACAGCCCTCCTCCAAGGGGCACAGAGTGAGACTCTGTCTCAAAATAAATCAACAAATAATTAAAAATGAAGGAAAAATTAATTCCAAGAGATTGAGAAATGCTTCTGCCTCCACAGATAGCCAGCTCTCCAAACAACCTGAACTGAATTCTTAAGGTTAGACCGCTTTTCTGATTCTGGATAATTCACTCACTTCTTTTCATCAAGAAATGTAACTCTCTGCCCCTCAAAATCCAGTGTTTTTCTTGAACTACTAAACCAACCTTCTTCATGCAGTCTGCATAATTATTGTACTGCAGAGTCCCTGGAGGGAATTCATGAGACTTCAGAGGGAAGCTAGAAACGATGAGCTTTTCTAGAACGTGCCGCAGGTCCTCCAGACTACCCCCCGTGAGGCTGGTGAAGAACGGAAGAAGAGTGACAGCTTGGCCCTACAGAACAGAATAAATAAAATTACTGCTTTCTAAAGAGTTTGCAAAGAAAATACTATATACATTCAATGAAGGACTTTTTTTTTGAGATAGAGTCTTGTTTTGTCTCCCTCGGTAGAGTGCTGTGGCATCACAGCTCTGACTCTTGGGCTTAAGCGATTCTCTTGCCTCAGCCTCCCAAGTAGATGAGACTACAGGCACCTGCCACAACGCCCAGTTATTTTTTGGATGTAGTTGTCATTGCTGTTTGGCAAGCCCAGGCCGGGTTTGAACCCGCCAGTCCTGATGTACATGGCTAGTGCTGTAACCACTGTGTTACAGGCATTGAGCCTAATGAAGGACTTTAGAGTAACTTGCATATAGTATTAAAAACCAACCTGAACACAACTCTGTACCTCACCTTCCACTTTCGGGTCAGTCAGCTGATTTGGGGTACACACACGTAAATAAATAGGAGATTGTGCTCAGATTCTGTACACACTTCTTTTTTTTCTACAAATAAAGACCCCAGTAGAAATGAACCAGACAAGTTTTGTCTGGGGGTGGGGGGGGGAGCATCTTAAACACTCTAGAGGTAATTTACAGCTGCCCACTGCAGAACTACGTGACAATAGGCACTCAGCCAGACAGGAACTAGGCTCTAATTTCTGTCTCCCTCGACTGGCAGATCAATTCTAAGAGATGCTCTCACATATAAAATGGAAAACCTTTTAACCACACAGAGTAGAAAATTCCAAAACATCATCCTCTTTAACCAGTAAAAAGATTCCTTTCATTAAGGCCACACTTTAACAAAGATTAACATCAAATTATTATAGGACTTTAAAATCAACAACCTTAAAATTATAATGTTTATTAAATTCTTGATCTACAAAATTAATTAAGAAGTTTTATATTATTCTTAATAGAAAAATGATTAAGAAAGTTAACACAGCAATTCCCAAAAGCCATGATAATCTCATAGACATATTGTAAGAGAAACGTTCCCACGGCTTGAGGGGCACCCTGACACACGTGCAGAACACCATGGGAAGCCTACAGGTGGCAGGACCTCACAGCTGGGACAGAGGCCCCACGCTGACGGCAATCAAGACTGGGAGATCGTGATGGGGGTTCACCGTGCGAGGCTCTGTATTTTTGCACATTTGAAATCTGCCATAACTAAAAATACCACAAATATGCAAAAATATAAAAATGGGAAAATAAAAGAGAATGTAAACTTTTAAAGTCTTTTTAAAAATACCCATTTACCTTTAAATGAAGACCCAACTTTGCATCAGCCAGTATACTAGTATATGTTCTAAAGACTTCAAGGAATGAGCTGTGATTTGCACTAAAAGATACAGATGAATCAATCTGTGGGGAAAGCAAGAACAGGACACATTTCTATATTATAACTCTTATCTCTTATAACAAATGTTTCAACTTCAGAACTGAACTGTCAATTTGTCCTTGGGCTTCTCCAATATTTCAACAGTCTTACTCTGGAATATTTTAATATGTCTGTTAAGACAATGCATGCAAAGATAAAATATAAGAAATAATAAATATATAAAATAATAGAAAAAGAAGAAGTATAAGGTAATTAGCCAATTATTCCATCAAAATATTTATCAAACCAATCAGCTTTTGAAGCAACTTTCAAAAAATTTTTACTTTTATTTATTACTTATTTATTTGAGACAGAGTCTCACTATGTTGCCTTGGGTGGAAAGCCGTGGTGTCACAGCTCACAGCAATCTCTTGGGCTTAAATTAAGCAATTCTCTTGCCTCAGCCTTCCGAGTAGCTGGAACTACAGGCGCCCATCACTATGCCTGGCTATTTTTTTTGTTGTTGCAGTTATCGTTGTTTAGCTGGACAGGGCTGAGTTCGAACCCGCCAGCCTCAGTATATGTGGCTGGCACCATAACCACTGTGCTACAGGTGCCAAGCCTCAAAAACTTTTAAAGATACAAGTTAGGACTCAGCGCCCATAGCACAGTGGTACAGTGCCAGTCATATACACCAAAGTTGGAGGGTTTGAACCCAGCCCAGGCCAGCTAAAACAACTGCAAAAAAAATAACCGGGCATTGTGGTAGGCACCTGTAGTCCCAGCTACTTGGGAGACTGAGGCAAGAGAATCACTTAAGCCTAAGAGTTTGAGGGTGTTGTGAGCTGTGATGCCACGGTACTCTACCAAGGGTGACACAAAGGGACTCTGTCTCAAATTAAAAAAAAAAAAAAAGAGATACCAGTTACACAGTTTGAAATCACAGATGTGACGGCGCATTTTCAGGTTTCTCAAAGCACCTGCAGGATCTTTGCCAGTAAAGCCAGCACTGCCATTTTGCTTTCAGGAGCAGAATCCTCGGCCCACCACTTGTCAAACTTCCTCCAGTTTTGCAGAATGGTAGTGGCAAGTCTTCGTCCTTGGTGCTGAAGTCCTGCTCGGTCCCTGAAACTCTGATCTAGCATGCCATTCAAAACGGTGCTCACCTGAAAACAATGTTGTGGGGATAAGGTAATATATAAAGCAAAATTTACTTCCATTTCATTTCAAAGCTACTCTTCAAAAATTAAGATGCTATTTCTATATTAGAAGCTTATCTACCTCAAAACTCCTCGAATTTGATCTGGGGGGCACTCTACCCACAAATTTTCCCACAGAACACACAGGGTGGGCACATTTGTGTCACCAAGCTTACTTACCTACCTGTTCCAGGTTTTCTTGTGGGGCGCTCTCGATGGAACTCGACGTGCAAGAGGAATGAGCTCTTTTCCTCCAGCACAGCCACCATGCAGGATGCGCACACAGGGACCCTAAGGACACCCCCTCCCCTGGTCCCTACACCTCCACCCCACAATGGAACACGGGGCCTCATCCTGGTTAGATCGGCAGCCAGCATTTCTGCCATGCTGACAGCACAAACATGCTCCACAGACTTTTCAAGTGGGACACAACCGACATCGCCCTTTTTTGCACTTTTTGTTCTTCCTGAAGTTAACCTTTGTTTGCGTTCTTTGCTGTTTGCAGTGTGCCTTTCATTAATTTGTCATCAAACTGCCCCAGTTAATAGATCACCTCACACCATCTCCACGGAGACTCGGATCCCGCCTGGCAATGCTGGTGCAGCCTGGACACTCGGCCCCCTCCCGCCTCAGGGCCAACTCCCTGCGTCCAGCATGTCCTGCTTCCTGGCTCTCCCTCTGCTCAGTGGCCTCCTGACCAGGGGGGCACACTCCCTTGGATCTGCCCCCGACACCTGCGTTCTATTCTCACACACGACCAATGGTCCGGTTGGATCTGGCTCAATTCAAAATCGAAACACCAGGCTGAGACTTCTGTTGGGAACTTTGGAGGAAATTTGGCCATCAGTTTCATGGCAGTCACAGTGCTGCTGAGAAGACAAATGTCACTCAATCTCTTGATCCTTTTATACACAGATGGTTTTTCTCCTGTAGAAATGTCTCGGGATTTTTCTTCCTGGTCAAACATCAGGGTTCTTAATTCCCCCAAAAGTGGTCCCCCTGCAGCCATTTCCACACACTGTGCTCCATACACCCTGAAACTCTGCCACCAGGACCCTCCAGGCCCCCATTCCCCGGGGCCTCTTGAGCTCCAGCACAGTGACCTGCCACTCAGCTCGGGCTCTGACCCCAGGCTCCTCTATGTTTCCCTATTTTCTGGGTTTTTTTTTTTCTTTCACTCTATTCTCTTTGAGAGCTCCTTGATTTTATCTTCCAAACTTAGTTCACTTTTATTCTCTGATGCCTATGCTTGATTGCCAAAAGCTCTTTTTTAATTCTCTGATGTTCTTTTTCAAAGCAATTCTTATTTTGCTGATACAGTATCTTCTTGCAACTCTAAGCTTTTCTTTTCTTTTTCTTTTTTTTTTTAATTTTGGCCCTGCTGTTTTCTTTCTTTCTTTCTTTTTTATTGAATCACAGCTGTGTACATTAGTGCAATCAAGGGGTACGATGTGCTGGTTTCATATACAATCTGAAATGTTTTCATCAAACTGTTTAAGATTGCCTTCATGGCATTTTCTTTCTTTCTTTTTTTTGTTCCAGTGGTAAGACAGAATTTATTTACAGAAAACACTAAAGCAACTCTGAGCTTTTCTTCTCCTACATTTCCATTTCACTGGACAGTCTGGAGACAAGTTAGTTTTTTTCCTGCTGCCCATCTCAAATCTCTTTTCTTGGGTGCTCTTTTCTTGGGCTCCTTGGCTGCAGGGTTGCACATAAGAACAGACTGGAAGTGCTGCGCGCAGGACACCCCGGTGGTGAGGACTGCTGCAGGCCGACCTGAGGGGTGGTGACATCTCCATCTTTGTTTTCTGTTAGGGCTTTCAAGATATTCTGATATTCTGCCAAGGGTACATAGCATTTCAGTAGTCAAATCAGAAGAAAGTGCCAAAAGCCTCCACATCTAGGGTACAGGTAGGCTCCCCTTCATTTCCATTTTTGTGAAGGAATCCTTACGCTCAGCCACGCCAGAGCCGCCCCCTCCAGAGACAGTTATCCTCTGCAGAGAATCAGTGCCCGTCTTCTCCTGAAGTGGGGAGGGCAAGGCCCCCAGAGCAGGGAGAAGTGGGTGCTGCAGGGGAGGCTGGCTTTCGCCCAACCCCCCGCAGCCTCCCCTTACACGGCTCCCCACATCTGGACGGCTTGGCACACACAGCCGCCCGTCCCCCACCGCCCTGTCACTGGAGCTAGCTGGGCTCTGAAGTCTGTCACACTTGTCCTTCTGAGTTACACCTATTGTTACCCTATGAAGTCCTTCCTCCTCTCCTCTGTGTCCTTTATAATTGTGTTGTTGCTTTTCCTTAACCCCATTCTATCACTTTAAAGGGATTTGGAGAAGTAGAGGTAAAGGAATATGTTTTTATTTATCTTTTTTTTTCAGAATTCTGATGCTCAGAATGCTAATCTCCTGACTATCATGGGTCTACTACAATTTTATTTCTAATTTTAAAAAATATAATCCCTAGTGTAATCTATCACAAAATATTCCCCTACAATACACAAGCACTTTTGGGACTAAAAAACCAATAGGAGATCACGTGCTCTTCCTTAAAACAAAGACCCCCAACAGTTGATATACAGAGCAGGTTAAATTTCAAAACCCCACAAGGTTAGCAAACCGAAGTCAACTGTGTGTTAAATACTGATCTCCAGATACAATGTGAAAGGCACATGGGTTACAGCAGGAACATGCAGGAAATAATGGCTCAGCCTCGAAGCCCTGCGTGGGCTCTGGGACCAGGGAGACAAAGCTCCTCTGGGCCTCAGTACACATTTGAAAGCTCCAATGTCACTTCTGGGCAGAAGTCAATATCCTACTTAGCTGGGCCTTGTAATATTAGGCCTACAGATTTGAGGGGCACGAAGGAAAGAAAAAAAATAATCAGTATTTCAAATTCATTAATATTCAGTAGGTACTGATTAATGATGACTGTGTTTCTGGTTTCTTTAATTTTGTTTTTATATACTAGCAAGTGCTTTTAACCTCTACCGTGGTTCTCAACCTATGGGTCGTGACCCCTTTGGGTGTTAAAGGACCCTTTCCTCTTTCACAGGGGTCACCTAAGACCATCGGAAAACACTTATGAAACGAGACAAACTGTATTAAAGGGTAGTGGCATTAGAAGGTTAAGAACCACTGCGAAGAAATCTTACTTTAATTAAGTGCTTTGGGAAGATGGTAATTCTTTTTATAAGCAGTATATAGGAAAATATTTACTTAAAGGAAAATTACATTACCATTTTGGGATTATCCACTGATGATTTCATGAGCTCTACTACAGCAAGATCTAGGTTTTCCAACAATTCAGTATTGATAGTTTCAGAGAACAAGCTATAGAAATACTCTCCATGGGAGAAGTTGATGATGCTTCTGGGCGAGCTGCCTGTGGAGGGCACGGACAACACCGCAGTGTCCAGGAGAAGACGCACGAGGTGCCCACACTGTGGGAGAGAAAGGAGGCGTTCCGCACCCGGCCCATCTTCCGTGTCAAAGGAAGACTTGGGGAGCGGATGACTTTGAAATAAGAAAATCAAACAGTAAGGTCTAAAGAGAGCCTGGTATATGAAGCCTGGGTTCAAGCTTATGCTAGCCTTGATTTCCTAGGTTCCATTTTGGGAAAGAAAGCTTCCCTAACCTATGCTCCTTCCAAATGTCCAGGAAATCTTGTTGTTGCTGCTTTGAGGGTAAAGTCTGGCAAAGGTGAGTATTTTCAGACAATCTAAATATGTAATTACCTACAGTAAGAGGATGAAAGGGCAAAGAATTCTGCTTCAGGAGAAAAGATGAAAAGGAGCAAGCACACAGCATAGCAGCAGACCTCAGCTACCACAGGGGTCAAAGGGCTGCACAGGCCTTTTTTACTTTTGTAGTGGCTCCGGGATGATCCTTCAGAAGCTTTCCCAAATCACCCATCTGAAGGACCACCACAGCCGGGAGGAGAGGCCACACGTCAACACAGGTCAGCTTTACCGCCACCAAGTGTTCTCTACCTTAGTCCTTCTAAAAATGAGGTAGAATAGACAAAACCTCAATTTAAAAAGAAATGTTCTTTTTATAAAAAAGTGTTGAGGCTGGGCGCAGTGGCTCATGCCTGTAATCCTAGCTATATGGAAGACCGAGGCAGGTGGACTGCTTGAGCTCAGGAGTTGCAGACCAGCCTGAGCAACAGTGAGACCCCATCTCTACTAAAAACAGAAAAGGCTATGTGGCGGGAGCCTGTAGTGCCAGCTACTCGGGAAACTGAGGCAAGAAAATTGCTTGAACCAAGGAATCTGAGGTTGCTCAGAGCTATGATAACACCATGGCATGCTACCCAGGACAACAGAGTGAGACTCATTTCCAGAAAAAAAAAAAAGCCAGGTGACGGGGCTCACACCTGTAATCCTAACCTTTGGTTTGGGAGGTTGAGGCGGGTGGACTGCCTGAGCTCATGAGTTCAAGACCCGCCTGAGCAAGAGCGGGACCCTGTAGCTGAGGTGGGTGCCTGTAGTCCCAGCTACTTGGGAGGTTGAAGCAAGAGGATTACATGAGCCCAAGAGTCTGAGGTTGCTGGGAGCTGTGATACCATGGCACCCTACTAAGAGTGACAAAAGGAGACTTTGTCTCAAAATAATGATAATAATAATAATAAAGTGTTAAGAAAATAATCTTTTAGGCTTGGCGCCTATAGCTCAGTGGCTAGGGTGCCAGCCACATACACCAGAGCTAGTGGGTTAGAAACCAGCCTGGGCCTGCCAGACAATAACTACAACCAAAAAATAGCTGGACATTGTGGCAGGTGCCTATAGTCTCAGCTATTTGGGAGGCCAAGGCAAGAGGATCACATGAGCCCAAGACTCTGAGGTTGCTGTGAGGTGTAACGTCACAGCACTCTACCGAGGGCGACATACTAAGACTGTTTCAAAAGAAAAATAAATAGGGCGGCTCCTGTGGCTCAGCGAGTAGGGCGCCGGCCCCATATACCGAAGGTGGTGGGTTCAAGCCCGGCCTCGGCCGAACTGTAAAACAAAAAAATAGCCGGGCGCTGTGGCGGGCGCCTGTAGTCCCAGCTACTCGGGAGGCTGAGGCAAGAGACTCGCTTAAGCCCAGGAGCTGGAAGTTGCTGTGAGCACTGTGACGCCACAGCACTCTACCCAGGGCGATAAAGTGAGATTGTCTCTACAAAAAAAAAAAAAAAAAAAAGAAAAATAAATAAAATAATGTCTTTAAAAAAAGAATAATCTTTTAGAAAGAAAGTCAGTTCATGCAAACCAACTGCAACAGTTGTCTAGCTAAGACCTTAACCAAAGAAATTCCACTGTTTCCAGAGACACAGCGCAAGTAAGCGATGTATTTCCACTGCTGGGAAAGCAAAGCACATAGCTGTTTTCCTACCAGTCCTCCAAAAGCAAAGGCCAGCTCCAGAAGTCCAATGGCCAGTCGCTTACAGCTGGGGTCTAGGGAAGGCAGACACTGTCTCTCATGTCCAGGGGCAATGCCCTTATAAACCAGGGAAAGAAATTCTGTGCCAACAGAGTGATGAAGATCTGTAGACTAAAATAAGGCCAACAATGAAATGTCTAGCAAAAAGGTGTTTTATAGCAAAACCCCTTTCACTCCTCTGATTAGTTAAGAAATCCACTTTAGCTAAACTGACAACTGCCTTCCAATTTTAGCTCAACTTTGTTTTCTATGCTACATTTTTAAATAGTGTTATCTCACCACAAAGACACAAAAGCAGTTCCTAAAGTTTTTCAGAAGGCTGCTCTGGAAATACTTTCACTTTTTATTTATACTTTCTATATTTACTTTCATGTTTATATCCCAGGTACTACCTATGTATCTAAAGCAAGTATTTCTGTAATCCCCGTTTAAGCACACTCTATACATGAAAGAATATTCAACAAAGAATAAGTTATTATCATACCAAAGCTAAAAGGAATGCAAACACAAGTTGGCTGGGCTTACCTGAGACGGTAAGATTACATGCAACAAACCGGCTCTGTGAAGCTGTTTGCAGGCAGACACGACATACGCCAGCTTGGCCCTGTCCAGGTGCGATTCGGGCCCACACAAGTCAATAGCACAAAGCTTCTCGAGGCTGATATACAATAAAAACAGAGAAAACTAGTGGGTTCTGATCTCATAAATTATCAGGAAGACTGACAGTGTATGTGCAGGAATTTACTAATTACCTGACACTCAAATTCATGAACATAGTGTTAGAAACATGCAATACCAGACGAGGTCCACACGCCCATCCAGAGTGGGAATCACATGTGGTGTTAAACACATCTGAAGGGCACGTAATACTCGGCCCTGGGGAGGTGCTCGCTAAGCCTATGATTTCAAAGAACAGCTGAGGTCACGGACACCAACTCCCCACTGATGGGAAATTCTTGCTCCTAAGGAATGGAGCTGGAATACTTTCACTTTTTATTTATTCCACGACCACGAGCTGGGCCCACAGACTGCAGTGCTACGCAGGCCTCATGCAGCCCGAGTGCCCACCTCTGTGAGGTGACTGCCTCCCTCAGGTGGGCCTCGAGGGTGTCTTTGTACGGGGATGTCTTTAGCACTTTCATCAGGTTCACACAGACGCTGGGGAGATGATCCATAACGTGGACATCGCCGACATTGAAACCCACGCTCACAGGCTCACACAGCGTTTTCACCAAGAGCTTCATAAGGTCCGCATTACACAAATCCCTCTCCAGCACCTGGAAGAGATGGTTTGAATATAAACCCTTGTGTCTGCCAGCATTTATATCTTCACCAGAGTGTAGAGTCCACAAGGTTGGAAATTTCCACCCACCGAGGGCAGGGGTTAGCAGAGTTTCTCTGCAGAGGGCTGGACAGTCAGCGCTTGAGGTTTGTGGGTTACAACTCCCTACCCAAAATAGCAGAAAGGGCATGGAGAGCAGGTGGGCAAAGGCACTGGGCTGTCTTGCAAGACTTCATCTACAAAAGTAGGCAGCAGGTGGGTACAGCTCCCAGCCCCTACTAAGTGCCCTAGTGTATCCACAGGGAACAGAACAGGCCCAGAATATAGCAGACATTTAGCATATAATCCCTGGAAGAACTGAATTAAGTGTGTCTATACAACAAGCCTCACAAATACATATGCAAATATATGCGAATGTATGTTTCCTAACATAGATGTTTGATCATAGTATAAAATGCAGCCAGGCATGAACGCTGAGGCAAGAGGATTGCTCAAGCCCAAAAGTCTGAGGCTGCTGTGAGCTGTGACTCCATGGCACTGTACCCTGGGCAACAGAGTAAGACTCTGTCTCAAAAAAAAAGAAGTCAAACCCACTTGTAGCAGGAGCTTTTAAAGAACTCTGCAGTCCCAAGTACGGCCCTCACAGTAACAGCAGGAGAAGCCTACCTCCCACCATTCTTCATCCAGTCCCGAGTACGGCCCTCACAGTAACAGCAGCAGGAGAAGCCTACCTCCCAGCCTTCTTCATCCAGTCCCGAGTACGGTCCTCACAGTAACAGCAGCAGGAGAAGCCTACCTCCCAGCCTTCTTCATCCAGTCCCGAGTACGGCCCTCACAGTAACAGCAGCAGGAGAAGCCTACCT
>CAUYON010124986.1:0-28671 GCA_963573935.1 Arctocebus calabarensis
TGTTTTCATATAGTAAACGAGAAAATATCATGAATGGTATGTCAATCAGGTTGCTAAAATATCTCAGATTGCATGTGAAGCCCCCACACTGTACCCCATGGTTGAACTAATGTACACAACTATGATTCAATAAAAAAAAAAAAAAAAAAAACTATCTGGAAGGTTCAGAAATGCATAAGTCATAGGAAATAACTCAGCCACTGTCAACTGTTGCTGGGGGCAATACAGCCAGGTGGTTTGTGACTGTAAGACGGTAAATACTAAAGTAGAGGGGAAGGTGTGTTGGGAACAAAAAAGGGCACTTGTTCAAGGGTGGACGTCCAGTCTCTCAAGATGGCGCCCGAGGCGAGTCTGGCTGGATGAGTGAGAGCTTCCCTGGAAGGAGGGTTGCTGGACGCTGCAAACACCGCAGGCAAGGTAGACACATGACCGTAAAGGCACATGGGAAGAACTTCAAACTCACTGACATTACCAGAGCGGAAAATAGGAAGTTAGCATTGTTAGAGACCAAAAAGAGACGGAAATCCTACATGTTTGGAAGGCCTTGCTCGCTTTGCTAAGAAGTTTGGGCTTCATGCTGGTAGCTTTGGAGAAACTCCAGAGGGGAATGTGACAGTATAAACTGTTTTAAATGACTTATTCTAACTGAAATATGGATAATGAATAAGAGAGGAATAAGATCTACAGGAAGATCAGGTATGTGTTAATTAAAACAGTTTAGATGAGGAGGCGACAAAGCTCTAAATCATTGCAGTCATTTTAAAATATAGATGCCACCTGTTGTGTATCAGATTATAACCAGAAACAATTTGCTTCCTGAATATTGCGTTTCCTCCTGAATCAGTTGTCAAATCACTAAGTCAAATTCTAAAAAGTTAATGCTCTAATCTCATGTCTCATTTATGCTGTACGATCTTCTGTTACAGGCCTGGGTTTAGAGGATACGATAAAAAGAAGCCATTCTCATAAATAAAAGTGGAACTGGTCACATATGATGTCTGTCTACCACCAAATGAAGAAGACCTTACAGACGCTTCTAGAAAAGTCTTAAAAGAATAATTTCCAAATATATCAGCTGTCTGCCCTTAAAACAGCACATGTTTTCTTTTTTATTTCCTATATTGTCACAGGGCTCTCTCCCTGGCTCACATGGGCACGTTTAATTGTCATGACCTCATGTCTGCCAATATAATCTGATACACGAAATAGTTTTAAAAGTCTTCTCTATGACTGAACTAAATAGCTCAGATCCAGGCCATTGCCTCTGTTATTTCCTTACTGGTGATGGGGAACAGGTGGTCACCATGTGGCGTACTTTGAATTTATAAGCAAATAAAACTTGTAAGTTATTTCCTTCACCTTGGGTTTCCTTGTGGTGCTCGGCGTATATTCACCAGAATGCCAGGAGTCCGTGAATAACATGATTTCCATGGAGAGTTGCGGGATCATTCTGAGAAATGACAGAATTCTGAGAAAAACATTTCAGAGTTTGAATGTGGGCGTATTTCTTTTTGAGATTGGATTAAGGCTTTCGAAACTCAGTGTTTAAAATTTCAACTTCATGTTATTAAAAATAGCTTCATGAAATGTTTCTAGTTTGTAGTTGATGTTGGACTTCATGATATGGAGAGAAAACATTCACAGCATAGGAAAGAACCATAGATAATCCCCATTCATAGCCACGGCATTCAAATGAACTTTCTAATTAATTTTTGTGGTGCACAAAATAGATTCAGTTAGGTCAAAATTTTCATTTTCATTAATTTGGCCTCAGTGAATTACCAAAAAAACATAAAGAAGAATTAAGGTGTGAAGAAACTTTGAATCACATGTAACTGGCAAACGAGACAGATTGTGACCTTATTTAATTAACTTGAAATTTTCAAGTTTAATTCCTTTTGTATAAAATGGTATTCCTTTTAAAGAAACATTGCATTTGAGATTATTTAAATCTGTGGAAATTGTGACACCTAAATGTCAGCTTGAATTGATTGGTGTGTTAATAGTAAGAAAAAAGAATAAAAAATATTTATAGTAATTGTGAATATTTTTGTGACCACAAAACTAAGCTTTCAGGCATTACTTTGGCTAATTTTAATTGATAAATTCCATTATAAAGAATAGCCTCATTTATCAAGACAAGCAGCCTATGCAACTGATGGAAATGTTTGTTTTAGCTTTTCTCCATTGTTATTTATTTTCACAACTGGACTAATATCATCATTACAAAAACCTTTTTCTTGAAACATAATATATCACCCTAGGCCTAGAAATCGATCATTTTACTGACAAATGGCTATGTTACTTTTTCTTTACTGTTCTTTGCAAAATGATTAAACGTTGCTTGAGAGCGAGGATTTTGAATTTTAGAATGGTTTGTCTTCCAGTGCAAATAAAGTAATGGGGGGATTTCCGTCATCTGCAACGGGGCACTGTGAGGAGGCGTCTGAGTGCACTCTGCCCGCAGCTCTCGGGCTGCCCGAGTTTCGTGGTGTGAAGTGTGACCAACACACTCCTCGTTGGTGTGAAGTGTGACCAGCACGCTCCTGGTTGGTGTGAAGTGTGACCAGCGCGCTCCTGGTTGGCATAATTGCAAACACAGTCTGGACTAACGTGCACTGTATGGGTACTTGGTGATTTCACAAGAGGCAAGATGGTAGCTCCACCCTAGACTACATTCTGTAAGTGTTCTTGTGTTTATGACCTGCGTCGTCTTGATTATGAAGCAGCAGTGACAGATAACGGAACGTCAGCATTTACTGACTGCTAAAACTGTGTGATAGTGGCCGGGGGCAGCGGCTCATGCCTGGGAGGCCAGGGTGGGTGGATCTGAGTTCGAGACCAGCCTGAGCAAGAGCGAGACCCCCGCCTCCCTCAGCCCTTGGCCGCTGGCTCTTGCTGCTGTGGCCAGGTCCGTAATGATCTGTGTTTACCTTCCTTTCTTCCTCTCACATCCCTTTTTTCCTCATTCTTGCTATCCAAAGATTGCAGACACACTCCATGTTTTAACTGTCAAGATTTGCCTCAGGCACAGTTTTCTAAGAAATTTGAGCTATAGCAATATTATTAATGTATTTCACGTAATATACAAAATTAATTTCCATTTGCTATTGCTTTCACCTTAGGAATTAGAAAAGAGCCTCCTTGAGTCTCACTCATATACGATAGTCCAGGAGAACCTCTGTAAGTTGACCACCCCAGGGCTGTGGCAACCTGGCCAGTGTACGCAGGTGGCCGGCACAAGGATCTTCCGCTGAGCCCCTGTGGTGCGTGCCAGCTCTGTGAAGATGATGAAAACTTCAGGGGCTGGCCCGTGCAGGGAGCGACCTGCTGTGGAGGCTCCGCCAAGCTGCTGCGTGGTCTGAGGACTCGGTCACACTCAGGAGTTCGTTACTACACACGTCTTCCCCTAAGTTCTCTGTTATCCCAGTGCTTGGCAGGGAGAGAAACCAAAGCAATTAGGAAAGCTCCTCGTTCACCAGCGTGATTTTCCCAGTGTCTTGTCTGGTGTGCAGAGTTGTGAAACCCTGGTTTTCGCATAATTTCAGAGCCCACAGATTACGGCTACTCCAGACACTGTCCCCTCTCTTCTGTCAGAGCCCACAGATTACGGCCACTCCAGATACTGTCCCCTCTCTTCTGTCAGAGCCCACAGATTACGGCCACTCCAGATACTGTCCCCCCTCTTCTGTCAGAGCCCACAGATTACGGCCACTCCAGACACTGTCCCCCCTCTTCTTTCCAGACTCCCCTGTCTTCTCACCACTCCAACAGGGGACTGGGCCTTCAGATGCCTTCAGGTACTTGAAACTGTGTTTAACCTCCATCCGTAAGTACTGTTTCCCTCTGCCTTTTGCACAGCACTCCAGGCATGCACCTAGTACATTTTAGGTAGCCGTAACAGTCAGGCTCCCTTCCCATCCCCATGCTAACACCTCCTTGAACGTGTCCTTGTGGACATTTGTGTGGGCATTTCTTTGGATTCACACCCGGAAGTTGGCTCGCAGGGCACACTCATGTCACTACAAAGCCTGCACACCTCTGCAGTCCCGCTAGGGCTCTGGTGTCTCCGCCTGTCCTCAGCCCGGGGCATCACTCAGCTTTCCAACTCCTGTGGCATTTATAGATATCATGCCACGTCCCACTGATTTAATTTGCTTTTCTTTAGTTACTTGTGCGTTTGGGCACCTCCTCACGTGGCTGTCGCATCATGGGTCTCCTCTTTATGTTTTTCCTTCATATTTTTGACATGTATTTTTATCTGTTTGCTCCTCTTTCTCTCCCAATGGTAGGAATTCCTTATACATGCAAAGCTGAATTGTTTGGTGTCTGTGAGTCAGATGGTGGCGGTGTTGTACCTGGGACAGGAAGAAATGCTAGTGAATTGGGATGCATATTTACCAGGAGGAAGTCTTTTTGGAGTGTCTGTGTTTTTTAAGACTGTGGATGGGGGAGCTGGTGGGGACGAGGCTGCGGAGACTGGAATTGTTCCTGTGCAAGCTCCACCAAGATTCTCCACAAGGCGAGCTTCCGGAGACCAAAACCCTTGCACCTCAGGAAAGTCCTAAGCAACGTGTGGCTGGACTTGGCAGCTGGCCCTTCTGGGAGTCAGAGAGCTGGTGGTGCTGAGGCTGCCGTTCTAAATTTCTTTTTTTTTTTTTTTTTTTTTTTGAGACAGAGCCTCAAGCTGTCACCCTGGGTAGAGTGCAGTGGTATCACAGCTCACAGCAACCTCCAATTCCTGGGCTCAAGCGAGTCTCCTGCCTCTGCCTCCCAAGTAGCTGGGACTACAGGCGCCCGCCACAACGCCCAGCCATTTTTTGGTTGCAGCCATCGTTGTTTGGCAGGCCCAGGCTGATTTGAACCTGCCAGCTCAGATGTACGTGGCTGGCGCCTTAGCCCGTTGAGCCACAGGCGCCAAGCCGAGGCTGCCGTTCTAAACATCAGAGGCACAAGTCTAGCCGGGCGGTTGGTGCTGCCTCTTACCTGTCCTGTGTTTTTAGGGCCTAGTGCTGTGATGATTTATAAGAATTTCTCACGCGTTATTATTACTCTTTACATTACTGTTCCTAGCATTAAGTATTAAGTTGAAAGATTTTTCAAAATATACAAGTAAGGCCTTTTCATTTTATTATTTATTTATTTTTAAATTAATTTAGTTATTTTTTGAGAGAGAGTCTCACTATGTCGCCCTTGGTAAAGTGCCTTGGCGTCACAGCTCACAGCAATCTCAAACTTTTGGGCTTACATGATTCTCTTGCCTTAGCCTCCCATATACCTGGGACTACTGGCGCCCACCACAACGCTTGGCTATTTTATTTTATTTTTTTGTTGCAGTTGTCATTGTTGTTCAGCTGGCCCAGGCTGGTTCGAACCCGTCAGCCTAGGTGTACACGGTTGGGGCCTTAACCACTCTTCTACCGGTGCCAAGCCTCATGTCTTTTGTTTTTAAAAAATTACTTGATAGTCACATTAAAGTAAAGGCTGCTAATCCATGTATTTATCTTATTTATTTATTTTTTGAAGACAGAGCCTCAAGCTGTCACTTTGGGTAAAGTGCTGTGGCATCACAGCTCACAGCAACCTCCAACTCAAGTGATTCTCTTGCCTCTGCCTCCCAAGTCGCTGGGACTACAGGCGACTGCCACAACACCCGGCCATTTTTTGGTTGCAGCCGTCATTGTTGTTTGGCGGGCCCAGGCTGGATTCGAACCCACCAGCTCTGGTGTATATTGCTGGCACCTTAGGCACTTGAGCCACTGGTGCCAAGCCATAATCCACATATTTAAACAAAACTTGGTCATCTTTTATAGAAAGTGTGTGGCTAGGTAACATTCTGGTAATTTCTTTGTGTCTAGGATTTTCCCAGTGGTGTGGGAAAGTCTGTTTGTCGTCTTTAGTATAACTCTTGGGGTTAGTGAAAGGCATGGAGGTGACCTTGTTTTTAACAGTAGTGTGTATTTTAATGTATTTTTGTGTATTGAGCCACAATTGTAAACATGGGACAGAATTTTTTTGGTTGTAAATAAAAATTTTGAGAGTGACGCTGGCCTTGGCGTTTGTGCGGCAGTGGTCACCGCCCATCCTCCTCAGCGCGGTGTGACCACGTCTGAGGTGCAGGACTCAGCTCAGCGTGGATGCCCTGCAGTGTAGAAAGTTCAGGTTTCAGGAGTAGCTTTCCATTCTCAATGTTTTATTCAGAAGTTCTCAGTCTGCGTCTGGGCTGTTCCCTTCCTGTGTCTCCTTCTGCCTGGGCGTCTAGTAAGCGAAGGCAGCAACTATAATGCTAAAACAGCACTCCTGTGTCATGCGTGTTCATGCCAGGACGTCCCTTTCTGCTGTACTCCGTGTCTTTTTTCCCCTCCAGATTGGTATTTTCCTGTGACTTCATTTTCAATGATGACCTACTTCGGTTGTGCCTGCTCGGACTGACGGAAGCCGTTGTAATATCTGATCCCCGTTTTGCAATCTGGCCGTGGTCGCACAGCGTTTGGTGCACACAATTTGTGGTGGTTCTCCCCTTCCTTCAGCAGTATTGATCTCGGAGACAAGTCTTAGTTTACGTCCGCAGCAAGTAACATAAGAGGCGAGAGAAATCGATGTGGGGCTCGTGGGAGTAGGAATGGCGACTTCGGGGGGAGCTGGGAGATGCAAGAATCGCTCCTTGTTCCTGCCATGCAATCCCTAGATGATAGCCGTTCTCCCTGTGGCTGCTCTTTTATCTCAGCTCTTTAATTCTGTGCTCCAACTGAGTGTGCTTTTGTTGTCTACGTCACTGGAAACATCGAGAAGATCGTTTTTCACTGGCCCGATGGTGTGAAGGGCCAGGGTTTGGCTAAAAATCCCGGAAGTGTTTCTGGGAATGACTTTTGTATTGCCAGGAATGCTGTTGTATTGGCTCCAAATGAACATTTTGGAAAACGTCGCTGAACACTAACTGAAAACAAAGACGCGAGTGTCATTGCCACAGCTGTGCCCTCTTCTCTGAGGCCGTGCTCTTCCTCTTCCTCTTACTCCCAGTGCGGGATTGTCAGATGAAAGGGTTTCGTCACTTTCACTTAGCTGATCACCCTCTTTATTCATGGACCCTTGAGCATCGCTTAGGGCTGTTTGGCCCTTACAAGGATGACAGTTTGTCGAACAAATAGACGTCTGTGAGGAGCTGCACTGGCCACCATAAGAAGAATTGTACTTGCTCGTTAAATATTTATTGGGCATTCACTGCCTATTCCATTTTAAGATGAATGAGGTACATACATAATCTCTTCCCCAGCGTAGAGCGTGGACGCTGTAAGAGAACCATATAAAGCTATGTGGTCATTCAAAAGGAGAGAGAATCCATCGTAGGGAATTGTGAATGATGTTTCTTTGAGCTGGGTGCTAAAAGCAGATGTGATTGGAATGGGTGGAAAATGGAAGAAATGAGCATTTATGTCAGAGAGAATGGCCCAGAGAGGAAAAGAAGCAAAAGGAGCTAGAACAGGAGCTCAAAGAGAGCTAGTGAGAGACTTTGGGAAGACGGGTGGCAGGTTAGTTGTGGGCATGAAAGGACCAGAGCACCGTCCACTGGGGAGAAAATGGAATATCCACCCGAGTGTCTGTCCCCGCAGTGGGGGATGGGACAGACTTGCTTCCCTTGGAGTCTGATGCTTTACAGTGTTACCTTTTTCTGGATCGGAATGCCAGGCTTGTTTCTAGTTGTGTTTCTCCTAGGACCACATTTTATCCGGGGGTAATAAAAATTCTTTAAAGATTTTTGACTTTCTCCCTGGCATTCGCAGATGTGATGTTTTACAGACATCTTAGTACTTACATGGTCTAAAAGTGACTTGAACTTTTAAAACAGAAAGTCCTTATTTTTCCTTTGAACTCAATGTTTCCTACTCACTTGCTATAATTTCCATATATGGCAAAATTTCATGATGGGTTCCTGGAAGTATAATCACGAAGAAAGATCAGGCCCGGCGCCGTGTCTCACACCTGAAATCCTAGTCCTCTGGGAGGCCAAGGCAAGTGGATTGCTTGAGTTCACAGGTTCAAGACCAGTCTGAGTCAGAGCGAGACTCCATCTCTATTAAAAATACAAAAAATCAAGGCAAGAGAACAGCTTGAGCCCAAGAGTTGGAGGTTGCTGTGAGCTATGTTGTTACCAGGGCACTCTACCCAGGGCGACAGCTTGTGACTCTGTCTCAAAAAAAAAAAAAAGAAAAAGAAAGATCAGAAGGCCAGAGGCCCAAAATAGCATTTACCCAAATAGATAAACCTGGGACCCCCCCCAAGCCACAGCCCTTCTCTTCTTTCCTTTCACTTCCCTCCCTCTCCTTATCCTTTTCTCACTTTTTCCATCCATCCATTATTTTTAAGTAGCCCCTTCCAGGTACTTATGAAAATAACGAAGCAAAGAATCATGCATAATAATCCTAGAGCTTGTTAAGAACTAAAATTCCAGAACCTCTGGTGGAAGTAAACGGGAATCAGCATTTTGAACGAGCTTGTAAACGAGCTTGTCACCTTGACTCTGATGGAGGTGACCCAGCGATTACAGTTTCAGAGACACTGAAATGAAGGGAGGGAAAGTATTTCTTTAGTGAGAGAAATTTGTGCAACATTTCATGTGGTCTCGTAAATGGAAAAGGCTTACGTGGTAGATACCGTATTTAGAGTTGGAGAAGGTTCTTACGTGGTAGATACCGTATTTAGAGTTGGAGAAGGTTCTATGCTCAGGTGTGTCCCGTTCCTCCAGCGCTTCACTCCCTCGGCATTCCTGTGGAAGTCTGCTGTAGGGAACAAGATAAATTTGTTCCCCTCCCCGGCAGAAGGCCTTCCGTTCCTAGGGACTCTCTCTCTTCTACCCCCAAACTCAGCATTTCAGAGATAAGCACAGGGAAGCTATTATAGCTATATTCTGGATGTTTGATACAGATGTTATTAATCCTTTTGGTTTGACGTTGAATTTTCTTATTCATTTGAATCTACCAACATTGAAAACTCTGTTTACCTCCCCGTCCAGAATGATTTGTTTGAAATACCAGGCGTCTTTGGTGGTTGAGAAATAATGATCCTATGAAAAAGAGTTTGTGCGAGCAGTGCTCTACACTGGTTATACGGAGTGTCAGCTCATTTGAATCACCACAAAGACAGTTTCTTATTGGTCACAGCCCAGACCTGTCAATCATTGCTATAAGCTCTCAAAGCGACCCTACTGTAGCCAGCTGGGCCCCGCCCAGACTACAATTTCGTGTGTTCCAAAGGAGCTGGGCCTTGCCAGGTTTGTGTATCTGTGTGCTTATTCCCCCAAGATGGAAATCTTCTTGAAAGCAGAGTACATACTTGAATAACTTACTTAACATTGTTCTTTCTGTTCTACGAAATTAAGATTTTGCAGATTCTTGGAATTCACTAAATCTTTATTAAGTAATTATATGGACTTTTGATGGAGATGGCGAAAATTACAGTTTTTTAGATGATCTGATTTGAATTTTTTTTTTGTTATTGTTATTTTCTAGGATGGAAAGAAGAAGTTTGACAAAGAGAGTGAAAAATACTACTCAATTCTTGAAAAGCATTTAAATTTGTCTGCAAAGAAAAAGGAGTCCCATTTGCAAGAGGTAAGGTTTTCCATCTGAACTGTGCATTAACGTTAAGTTATGGAAAGTAAAAATTTCCAAACATTGAAGTAGCTCAAAGTATGCTACATTGAATAAGATAATTACAGTATTGATAACTGACTGCGTTGAGCACTTGCTAAGAACAGATGCTTTAAACACAGTATGGCGTTAAATATTAACAGTTCCAAGTGAAAGATTAGTATTTCACAACAAGAAGAAAAACAAGAAAGGTTGAAATAAAACCTTTTTCTTATTTTTGGGCATATTTGAAGATGCAGGACCTATGAAATTTATGTTATAGCCTTTATATTAAGATGTATTAAAATATCTGTGACACTGATTTTAAAACCTTCCTTCTGGAGGAAAACCTTCATTCTGTAGGAAAAAACTACATAGTTTCAAAATCTCCATTCTTTTATATAGGTTTTCTTTCTCTTTTTCCTTTTTTTGGCAGTTTTTTGGCTGGGGCTGGGTTTGAATCCGCCACCTCTGGTGTATGGGGCTAGAGCCCTACTCCTTTGAGTCACAGGTGCCGCCCTAGGTTTTCTTTAAGAACAAATGAACAGAAATACTTTACTTACATCTACACATGTAAACAAGTCTGCTTCTTTGTCTAAAAAGTCTTTTATTCTTCCTATTGGTAGTGTTTTTAGCTGTTTTTATTAGACTCCAGAGCAGTCCTTTGAGGAGTAATGTAGTTCTAGTCTCAGTGATGGCATATGCCAAAATATGGGCCTCACTCCTCCATATTTATTTTCGTATTTCTCCTACCTCCCAATTTAGCCCCAAGTCCTGCTTGACAAGTTAGAATTTTACAAAGTTTGCACAGTGTCAAAATGGGACAAGAGTGCTTTTTTGGCATCCGATTCCTTTTTTTTTTTTTTCTAGCATGCTTATGTTTTCATCTAGGGCATCAAATTTCTTTAAATAAAGATGTTTAATATTGGAAAAGTTTTGTTTTGCTTGATATTAAACATGAATTTATTAGTATGCCTTCTGTTATTAACACATGCTATTAAAATAGTATAATTTTGCATTCAGTTGTGAGCGTATGAAAAGATTTTGTGTCTGAAGGGAAATGGAAGACAATCTGCCATTAAAGAAAACAAGATTCTATTTCAATTTTCTTGGACACATTTAATCTTAGAATATTTGGTACTGCTTTTGTAATTTCATATTATTCTCATGTGCGGTGTCTTAAATGCTTGTACTTCTCATAACTCACTGCCCTGGAGTAACCCTAGTGAGAGTGGGTTGTAGGGTGGACGGGGTGCAGTCGTGTGGAGAGGGGCTTTCTATTTATTGCCAACTCACTGTCACCTGCTGTGCCCACGGCCACGACCAGGTGCTTTTACAAATTGCTGCAAAATCAAGAGTGATTTCTAGAGTCCCTAAAGAACTTTAGGTTCCTAACATACATGAGCAGCCACCCTCAGACGAGACTCTGCTGAAGCCATCGTAAGGAAATGATAACTTCATCTCTGTTTTAAGGTCCTCTGGAGAATAGGTCTCAAATTTTCCTGCCAACTTTGCTCAATATTTAATTCTTTTCCTTGTTAGTGGACCTAAATCCCTTAGGCTATGGCATAATAGAATATTTGTTCTGGTGCTGTATTTAGTGGGAAGCTGGAAAAGATCGTACTGTAGGCGGTAACCTCTTCCTCTCCACCCCACTCACTTCTTTTCCAGGAGATACAGCTCCAAACATGACACAATAAACAAATTATGTTAAAATGGGTTTCCAGGCATTACAGAATGTAGACACAGAAAAAATAGGGCTTGAGGTTTTCTTCCTTTACCCCTCCTAGAATCAAAGCTGTCATAGTCAGATGCTGCCACAAAAGTGGAATGTGATATGGCTGTTAAAAGTGTTTAATTCTGTGCTATGGCATTAAGAGTCCTCTGTCCTTTCTAGAGCGCCTCTTGTCCTATCAGCACCAAGCTTAGTAACTTGTTCTCAAAGACCCCTGTGTGTCTTCCCACCTGCCCCAACTTATTCATTTTGCCCATGGAAAATAAGTGGCTGCCCATTTCTAGGACCAAATTGAAGAGTCGGCTTATGTTGACAAAATCCTAGGGCCATCAATTCGACAGGTCCCTGGAATAAACAATTGCAGAATTGGAAACAGACTTGTCAAAATTAGATCCTTTTATAATGGATGGAAAGGAGTAATATTCATTATGTGGATACATAGTTCTTTTCTAAGCATAAAATGAAAGGAAGAGATCATAAAGGAAATGTAGAAAGATCTGAACCCCTAAGAATATCTATTTCAAAAGACCTTAAACCAAATTAAATGGCAAAGCACTAGGGAATTTCAACATCATAGGACAAAGCATTGTCATCTCACATATAAGAAGCATTTGCAAATGAACGTGAAAAAGAGAAACACTTCTGTGGAAAAAATGGGCTAAGGACACAAAAGGACATTGATCAAAGAAGAAATACAGGATCGGCACCTGTGGCTCAATGGGCTAAGGCGCCAGCCATGTACACCTGAGCTGGCGGGTTCGAATCCAGCCTGGGCCCCCCAAACAACGACGACTGCAACCAAAAAATGGCCAGGTGTTGTGGCGGGCACCTGTAATCCCAGCTACTTGGGAGGCAGAGGCAGGAGACTCGCTTGAGCCCAGGAATTGGAGGTTACTGTGAGCTGTGATGCCACAGCACTCTATCCAGGGTGACAGCTTGAGGCTCTGTCTCAAACAAAAAACAAAAAAAAAAAGAAGAAGAAATATAAACTATAATAAATATTGTTAATGTCAGTGCAGACTGACAAGGTGTCCTTTTCAATTATTAAAAGATAATATCCATTGTTAGAGAAGGTGTAGGAAACAGGGCAGACTTTTATTCTACTGGTTGGAGCATAAAAGGATTCCATCATTCATAAGGTAAATTTGACATGATTATTTCAACAAATCTAAACATATAAGGTAGTTGAGATTATTTCTTTTAGTTGGAATTTACCCCAAAGAAATTATTAGAGGTAAACACAAAAATTGTATAAACGTTGCTTAAATATTGATCCAAGAGTTATTCACAGTGCAAAAATTTAGAACTGAAATGGCACAAAAAAATAATTAAGGTAAATATGTAAAAAATAGTTCAACGAAAAGTGGAATGTGATATGGCTGTTAAAAGTTTTATTTGGAAAATCACTTAAAGATATTGGGGGATGTTCATTAGATTAGGCGGGGGGGGGAAGACAATTTAAACCAGAATATACATTATTATCCAAGTAAGTTTGGGCTGGGTGCAATGGTTCATGCCTAAATCCCAGCATCTTGGAAAGCCAAGATGGGAGGACCACTTGAGTCCAAGAGTTCCTATCTCTACCAAAAAGAAATTTAAAAAGTGTCTGAGTGTAGTTGTGCACATCTGTAGTCTCAGCTACACAGGAGGCAGGAGGATCGCTTAAGTTCAGTCCAGCCTGCATGACAGAGCAAGTCTCTAAAAAAATACAAGTGTGTGCATGTGTGTGTGTGTGCGTGTGCTTTACACATAAAAATGTCAACTGTGCGATTGCACCTGTTTTTCCATTTTTCTGTGATAGCAATGAATAATGAATAAACTTACAATTGTGAATATATATTACATCCATAATTAGAAAGCAAAGGGGAAAACTGGTTCCTTTTAGAAACCCTGATTTATTTTTATTTTCCACCTACTGCAAAGTACTCTTTCAACAGGTTCTTCTTACCCTCAGTTTCTAAATGAAGCAAATCTTTTCTTTCAATTTTATACCTCTGTTTTCATGCTTTGATTTATGACCCTGAAATCTCTTCCACTTTCATATTGTCTATAACTTCTTGATGAGTGCGCCTCTTGAGTCCTGACCTTGTTGTGTCTAGTACTTCTGCTGACCTAGTTACCAGGACTTTAGCTCACCACTGCCTGAGACACGTGAGATCTTGCCTATCACCACCGTTTCTTGAATTTTCTCTTCTCATTTGTTTAATTATCTTTTTTTGAAAAAAAAAATCTTTGTATATTTCCTTCCTTCCCTCCTTCTCTTCCTTTTTTTCTTTTTTCTTTTGAGTCAGAGTCTCAGTCTGTTTCCATGGGGTTGAGTGCCGTGGCGTCACAACTCACAGCAACGTCAAACTCTTGGGCTCAAGTGATCCTCTTGTCTCAGCCTCCTGAGTAGCTGGGAATATAGGCTTCTGCCATGACACCCAGCTAGTATTTTCTGTTTTTAGTGGAGATGGGGTCTTGCTCTTGCTCAGGCTGGTCTTAAATTTCTGAACTCAAGCAATCCACTCACCTCAGTCTCCCAGAGTGCTAGGATTATAGGCACAAGCCACCACCCCCAACATGTTTAATTATCTTTTAATGCTGTTATTATGTCTTGTTTAAATTTGTCTTCGACATTCCATTGCTTCTTATACCCACATCTTTTAACTCCTCTTTCCAGCCACCTTTACCGTTATCAAACAAGGGATCTATCTCTTTATATTCCCAGGCACAACATTTGATCATTTAATCAGTTTATTTTGCCCTTTCCTCGTGTTAATCTTCATGAAATGTTGCTTAGGTCCTCAAGTTTTGCACTGTCTATGGAATGAAGTCTACACTTATTCTATCTTTTCCGCCTTCACTTTCCTTTCTGTCTGTTCCAAATAAAACCTTTAGGAAAAGTCTTTTGATCTACCCAAACATCATTTCCCCTGACTCCATTCCTTCTCTGCAACTATTCTCATTTTTATGTCCTGCCCATTCTTTAGAGTCAAACTTAAATCTTTCTCCTCTGAGAATGATTCTACAAATATTCCCTAAGGCTTTCCCTTCTGTTTGGAAGTGGATGGTTTATTGTAGTTAGGGAGGATTTATATATCTGCAGAACTGTACGATTTTCATATTAAATTAATTTGGTTTCAGCCTTTAGAGTTCCTTTTGCTATGTAAGCAACAGTTCACATCTGTTGTTCTGGTATAATGAGTACTAATTCTCACTTTCAGTGTGAAAATTGTCCTAGTCTAAGTGACAAATCTTACCATCACCCTACTTATCCAATACCACATACATAGCACTACTTGCGAGGGGGTTATAAGCAAGTGTTTGCTAATGAACCACATACTCTGTGTTTATCTGCTAAATGGATTTCTTTTGGGTGTAAGAATGCCTTTCCACTTCTCACATGGAAAAGGAATTAAGGAATTAAGCTGTCATCTTTCTTAAGTACCATGCTCTCTGGCTGACCTTTGCAAGCAGTTTTGGTATATTGGATTTCCAGGGTCTGCGTTGAAGGTGATAAGACATTGGTCACTGGGTAATGGCAAGAGTCTTTATTTCTCTTTTATCCTTCCCTTACTCCCCCTGCTTTACAGAAGGGCGGTGGGTGGGATGAGAGCATGCCTGGCGAATAAGTTTCGGAAGCAGTGATGGAATAGTTTTGTGTTAGTGTCCCCAAGACCACCCAGGTTTTGTGATATTCTGGGAGGACGCATAGGGTTCAGCACATGATCATATTCAGGATGTATCAGCGAGGGGGAAGGGTACACGGGGCAGTCAGAGACATTAGGTGTAACTTGCCCAGAGCCTTCTCCCGGGGAGACACACTGGACATGCTTGGTTCCCAGCATCAAGTGGTGACAACACACGGAAAATATCATCTACCGAGAAGCGTGTTAGAGACTCAGTGCCCAGGGCTGGCCCGGAGGCTGTTCACAGAGCGACCTTCTGCTGACATGAGCCCAAATTCCATCCTCCCAGAAGGAAAGGAGGTGTTTGCATAAACCATACTGTTTATACAAACAGCTGAGGCCGAGTAAGCCGCGTCTTATCAGTTCGAGTGATGGGAACCTTCCTAAAGTCTCGTTCCCAGACCCCAGCGAGGGCCAGCCTCGTGAGCAGACTTCTGAACGAGACAGTGCCTGGGCGTGCTGTGCGCTTCTCTGCCTGGCTCTGCGGACCAGAAAAATACTGTGCACTCCGACAGCCTCAAACATTCTAGTTTGCTCCCACCTGCAAGGCAGCCATGTCAGTGGCATTGTCTTTTAAAGAAAATAAAATCTTCAAAATAACTTGTGGGGGAAAAATGTTATCCCTGAAAATGAAATATTCTTGCATCGCTTATGCCCCGTAGTGTCCTGACGCTTGCTCTCGATAGCCCATTTTTGCATCTCTTTCCAGCTCTCACATTCAGTAATGTTGGGCTTATGATTTGAAACTGGCCATTTGGGGAATATTTGCACCCCAGAAACCACTGGATACTGCAAATCAGTCTTTTCTCCCCAGCCAGCCCAGTTGTTAAACATTTACTGACCTAACAACCCATTCCTCATTATTATTATCATTATTATTATTATTATTATTATTATTATTATTATTATTTTTGGAGACAGAGTCTCACTTTGTCACCCTCTGCAGAACGCTGTGGCATCACAGCTCACAGCACTCTCAAACTCTTGGGCCTAAGCAATTCTCTTGCCTCAGCCTCCCAACTAGCTGGGACTACAGGCTTCCGCCACAATGTCTAGCTATTTTTTTGTTGTGGTTGTCATTGTTGTTTGGTGGGCCTGGGCCAGTTCAAACCCGCCAGCCCCAGTCCATGTGGCCAGCATCCTAAGCACTGCGCTACGGGTGTTGAGCCGCATCCCTCATTATTTTTTTTTTTTAATCTTTGAAATTAGTTTATTTTTATGGGTTTTATAACAAATAAATCATAAATGATAACAATATTTATTAGTGTGGCAAGTTTTCAAAAAGTGTAATTCTAAATTTAGCTGAGTTTATAGATTAGGTTCTGAGGCATTATTCACCTGTTTTGTTCGTTGGTCCTCTGAGAGTCCTATGCTGCAGACAGAGTATTTATAATCACCGTACTTTACAAGGATCAAACTGAGTTTCAAAGAACTTAAATGGATGGGCTGACATAAAAATTAGAGGAAGCATATAACTTCCTCTAATTAGAATCAATTCCTGGTTCTGATGTGTGACTTCAAGGATGGGGGCATCAAGGTAGCCATACTTTTAACCCATCAAAAATTGTAAGATGTATTTTAAAATTCTTCAAATTAATTCTTTTTTTTCCCTGCAGTTTTTGGCCTGGCCAGGTTTGAACCCACCACCTCCGGTATATGGGGCCAGTGCCCTACTCCTTTGAGCCACAGGCATCACCCTCCAAGTCATTTATCTGTGCTCATATAGCTCTTTGATTGACTTGAAGCTCACTCACATGGTACATTATAGTTATGTGTCGACTACTATTTATAGAACATGTACTATGGGGCAAGAATTGATATGCAACTTTACTTTTACTATGTCATTTTAATCCCCAGAAACACACATACATAAAGGCACTTATCTCCTCATTCTATAGATGAAAAAATTGGGATACAGGGACACTGAGCAACTTGCCAAAGTTGATAGGGCTTCTAGTGGGCAACACAAGAATTCAAACCTAGCCACCCTAATTCTGATGCCCAGGTTCCTAATCATTGTGCTAAATTGGCTCCTCTTGGATTTCTAGAGAGGACAACATTTTGAATGCCGGGCACAATCCTCAACTCAGGAAATACTAGAGCTTATTGTATGCCAGACATGGCTAAACACTTCTCTTAACAACTATAGGAAGTAGTGTTGTAATGAGATAATAAATGTAAAACACTTAAGCATAGTGCCTAAAACTTTTCAAGCAATTAATACATGTGAATATGATACTATCCTCTCTGCTTATTTTTTAAAGTAAAGCAGTACAAAGCTATCAGAGGAAAATGGGAGATACTTTTGCAAGTATCAAAGCTGGGACCCCAGGTCAAATCTTTAGAGACAGAAAATAGAGTCATAGTTGCCTTGGCTTCAGGGGCTGAGTACAACTAAAAGGTAGCAGTTTTCTTTGGAGGATGATAAAAATGTTTTAAAATTGTGGTGACAGTTATACAACTTTGTGAGTATACTCACATCCCTTGAACAGTATACTTTAAATGGGTAAAAGCTATGATACACAAATAATAATAAAGCTATGGTAGGAAAAAGAGGAACCACTGGAAAAAGGAATATGAAATTATTGTTTCCCCAAATACACCACTTTAACCCTACTATGGATTGTAATCCTGGTGTTATTCCATGAGAAGGACTCTTAGGAGGTGACATTTTGCTACCATTTCATGTGGGGGTAATTCGATCACATCTGAGCTCATGGCTTGCTCCCAGGGGTTGGAACAGGCATTACATGTGGGTTTACATTCAGCTGCATTTGAGCTGTTTCTGTCTGAGAATATCTTTGACCATCTGGAATCCCCAATCACCAGAAAATTTCCCAATATCAAAAGAAAAAAGCATGAGAAATCCTACTTTAAAAGAATTTTAAAGTTCATCAGTAGTGCTGAAGAACTAAATGACATAAGTCTCAAAGGCACAGGTAAAATGCCTCTGAGAAATTGGTTTGCAAATATTTCAGTACATCGATGAATCGAAAATTTTCCATGTCAACAGATCAACTTGTTTCCCTCAATTTGATTTTGCAAAGTATTAATCTCCAGGGGCAAATAATATACTCCTAAATGCAAGGTACTCTCTGAAATTGTAATGGTACACATATGACTTTGAAATGTAAAATTCCAGATGGCCCAGATCACGTTTTCTATTAGAACAAAATTGTCTCTCCAAAGGCTCAAAGAAACCTGGTGAAAGTATTTTTTTGTAAATCTCAAATGCAAAAGTGTTGCCAGTACTTGTAATAAAATACAGTGCTTTTTGTTTTGTCTTATACTGAACTCTTAAGAAGTTACCTTATGCCAAATGTGTAACTCCAGTCAATTTGTATTTGTTGAACTCCTTAATCAAATGGCTATCAAGTGACTGCTCTGAGCAAGTTGCTGTATTTCGTGTATTAAATAGGTCACTTGTCAAGGTCTCTAAGAAATTGCATAGTGCTTAATATATGTTAGTTTCTTTCCTTTCTCTGTGATAGTTGTCATGGAAACATGAGAAATAAAAAGTCATGGGTCCTTGTTCTTTAAGTTTGCAATTTCCTTGGGGGAAGAGGGACTGGGTTAATAAGGCAGGCAAACAGTATAGGCATGAGACATAAAATAAGATTGCTTCTGTTTCTACTACATGACATTCCTCATTTTATTGTTTTATTATAATACATATTAACAAAATTTATCACTCAGATCTTATACCTTTTCCAAACATCATGTCATTTATGTAGGGGAGGATGATTTCAAATTTTATAAAAATGGACTGACAGAAAAAAAAGTCCACACTTACCACATGATTCCAGCAGGATCTCAGGTCAGGGCTGAGACTTTTGTGGCCACAGTGCTAATCCGAGTGCTTCATCCCTCCCGGAGAAGGTGACAGAGTAAGAAGTGTGCTTGTAATCCACACTGAACCATGCAAGTCTCCTGTGCTTTTTTTCTGCCCAAATCTTTAAGAAAGGAGACTGTTAGGAAAATGTCTTCATTTCCTCAGCCCCTGTGACAGGCGAACCCCAAAGTAATACATGCAGGGGCGTCCAGCCCGTAGGCCGCGTGCAGGTTATGTGATGCCTGTTTTGCTTATCTGTGGTGTTGGATATCAGAAAAGGAGGCCTGGACTTTTCCTATGCTCATCAGCTGCCATCAGTATTTTTGTATTAATTGTGGCCCAACACAATTCTTATTTTTCCAATGGGCTGCAGAAAAGGAAAAAGGTTGGACATCCCTGAGAGCGAGCCACAGGAGGGCAGGAAGGAATGAGGACCCATCTGAGTGCCTGGCTGCAGCTGCACTGCATCCTGATTTAACTTGTAACTTCGCAGGCATAAGAGGCAGCACATTTCTCTTTCATTTCTTTGGTCATTTGTTCAAGGTAGATTGTGTTGATTTTCTGCCACTTGCAACTCAAACACTTCGTGACTAATACAGGTACACAGCCTTTGCAAGGGGAGTTAAAATTGCAATCACTGGATTTGTGTACCTGATCCACAGAATTCACGTTTTTCACTGTAATATTTCTTAAGAATAGAATTGAGATTTTTATAGATAGTAGAGACTTTACTTCAAACATTTTACTAGTACGAGGTTTGTAAAGAGACGACTGATTGAACAGGTGTTTTTTGTTAATATATGTACAGATTAAACAGTATCCCCCCAATAATTAGGTAAATAGTTGCAAGGGCCTTATAGAATAAAAACAAAGCACATAAAAACATTTTGAGAATATATAACACTGTTGAATTACTAGAAAGTATTATAGATGTGATACCACATATATTTAAATGTAAGTTAATATTTAAAAGCTTTAATCAGAGTGTTTTTACATACAACAATCAAGAGACAGTTATTCTTAAAAGTCCATAAATTAAGGTCCAGGAATCTCTAGTTGAGACAGAGATTGGAGATGAATCAAATAAGAATGGAAAATAAAAATGTGTGGAAGTTCAAAGTAAGATGGAGTCATAGAATTTCCCAAAGGAATCATGAGAAGAAATTTAATAAATGCTTCAAATTCTAGTTAGCCTTAAGAAAAATGATATTCAGCTATTGTCTTTGGCAATGGAAACAAAATGAGAGGATGAAGAATTTGTAATGTTCAGAAATGCTTTATTAGCTCCAAGTGCACCAGGAACTGCAGTGAGTCCTGAGGGATAGATCATTCGAATACGACAAGCCCATGAAATGATGCTCAACCGCAGGCCCCGAAAAGTCATCAGAGTGAATCTGTATTTAAAACATCATTTATTTAGTGCCCACTTTGTGACGCTACTGTATACGCGCTAAGCAGTCTTCATAGAACATTACAAGATGATCAATGTCAACCTGTTTTGGAGATGAAGAAATAAAGCTGAGAGATCTTCAGACACCCTTATAAGATCAAGCAGAGGTTCAGACTTTGTTGGAGAAGGTGTTGCTGAGGCCCGCTGGGTGGGAAAGGTGCAGAAAACCATTCTCCGGGAAGTGGCTGAAACGCACTGGAGGGTGCACGACACTCCTCACTGCCCTCACTGCCAATGCTTTCTAGCAAAAAAGCTGTCTGCTGGTGAGGAAGGCGACTGCTGGGAAGGAAAGCATCCTCTGACACCGCGCCATAAAAGTCAGAAGCAAAGCGCCGCGTCCAGGACAATCCCCTCCCTCCCGCGGTATCTCTCTAGCACCCTCTACTGACAAGGCCTTGAATTGTGCCTTCTGGCAAAAGGAGTACTGTTAGTAGCGATTAGCTCTGGGATCTAAAAATAGGGGGGAAAGGGTGGATTTGGAGCAGAGAAACAATAAACTGAGAACTGGCACAATGTATTAATTCTTCAGGAAAGGTCTCCAAAATCTCCAAGGCTTAACTTAATAAAGTTTCCTTCTCACTCAAATCATGATCTGGGGCAGTCAGCGGATCCTTTAAAGGGGCCCCCCCACCGCACAAGCAGAACAACGTCAATGCCAGGCTCCACCACCTGGAATCCCTTGTTTCTGGATGCGGAAGGAAGAGAGAGAACGTATAAAATTAAGTGGCATACTGTAAGGCCAGGCAAATATAACATTTGCTACAGTGAACTGGCCAGAACTTAGGAGACTTGACTAGTTTTATGAGAAAAGTAAAACACGGGTGTTATACCTGAAGCGAGTGTAATAGAGAAACGCCAGCACTCTCCGTCCAAATTAAGTACGGGTCCTTTATTGATTGGCTGGGCCGAGAGTGGGCTCACGCCTCAAAGTCTCTTGAGCCCTAGAAGCAGGGGTGGAAACCTTTTATAAGGAGCTTTAGGTAGGGGTGGGGGAGTCCTTAATGCAAACAGAATTTAGCAAGCGCCTACACCTGGTAAGGGGCGTCCTTATACAGGGAAGCTGGGGTTTTGCGGTTATTACTAGGCTCTTTCAGCTGAGTTTCCTGTCTTAAAGGGGAAGACTTCCCTTAGCAAGATGAAGTTGGGGCCTAACCTTCCCCCCTGGTCTTATGTCTGAGCCAAACCCTTGACTCTTGGTCTGAGTCTTGCTTGCCTAACCCTACATAATATACAGGGCTGGGTTATTGACATTGTCAACGATCAAAACCTGAATCTAGTTGAGTTGCATTTAAAGATGATGCATACCTTTTAACATACTTAACAGAATAGAAAGCAAAGGTGTCACAGTGGGTCCTTCAGCTGTGCGAGTGACCCCACTGGTCTTCGGGGAGTTCCTGGGTGGCACAATTAACTGTATTGGGCCAGCGTGTCCAGGAAAGAAATCAAGATCTGAACAGTCTTAGCTTGAGAGCGTTTTCTCCTGGGACTCCGTCCGGTGGGCTCTGCTGTCTTCACCCGGTGTGGTGTGTCTGTGCTGACAAACCATTGACTCTCACAGCCATGGGGGTGGGGAGGTTGCCGATGAGGGGCCCTTCCACTTTGGCGTGAGGCCTTCTTTCTGTAATGATTTAACATTCGCTTGATCTTCAGGCTGAAAGGCACTTTTGGAGTCCTTTCTGGTCCCTCTGAGATCCCGGGTATCTCAAACCCTCTGGATCTGAGAGAGGGACAAGAGGTACTTTAAAAGAGTAGGGTTAGTTGTCTGTTGAGGGTACCCGGGGGAGCAGGGGGGAGGTCTCCTGTTCATAATTTCCTAAGGACTAAAACCTGCTTGCTCTGTATGGCATACACCTTGCTCTGAGAGTTACTAAGGGCAGGAGCTCTGTCTACTTTCTATTGGTCTCGTTAATGAGTTTGGTTAAAGTTTCCTTTAGGGTCCAGTTCATTCTGTCTGCTTGTCCTAAGCTTTGGGGCCAGTAGGCACAATGGAGGTTCCCCGGTATACCTAGGGCTTTACCAATTGCTTGGGTCAAAGTAAAAACGAAAGCCAGCCCATTATTTGAGCCAATTGAAAGAGGTAGCCCATATTTAGGAATAATCTCATTCAGATTTTGTGCCTGGGTGAACTTCAGTCGTGGCTGATCAAGCAGTAGGCTCTGGCATTGGGCAAGCCCAGCATTTGACATCCAGTGACCTGTAGACCTTTGAAGGAGGGTCTCTACTGCGTGAGGGGCTGTCAAAATCAAGTGCTGTCCCACAGTCAATCTGTCCACCCCCCACCCCAACAGGGCTATGGCTGTGATGGCTTGTAAGCAGCCTGGCCACCCAGTGGTTGCTGGGTCAAGGTGCTTAGACAGATAAGCCACTGGCTGTTTCCATGGTCTGAGAGTCTGCATTAACACTTCTTTGGTAATGCCTCTGGTTTCATGATAAACAGGTGGAATGGCTTAGCGATGTCCAGTAAAGCCAAGGCTGGGGCTGTTCCAAGAGCCAGCTTTAGCAATTCAAATGTCTAATCCTCTGGTCTGGCCACAGGAGGCGCCAATCACCAGCAATGGCCGGATACAAGGGCTTTGCAATTTCAGCAAAACCCCAAATTCATAAAAGGCAGTAACCGGCCACTCCCCAAAATTCCTAGCCTTGCCATTTTGTTGTAGGATGATGGGCAGCCAGTCCAGGAGGGTTAGATTCTGCCCATACTTGAGGAAAGTCTGCTTATAGGTGGGTTAATAGTGTGGGAGCTATGGTTTCTGCTTCCACCTCATTTCCATCCGTATTTAGGAGAAAGTACTCTTCTGATAAAGGGTGGACAAGAGAAATGTAACTGGTAGGCTGGGGACTCAGGTGTCAGCGTGGGGCCTGGGTCGAATACTATGGCAATTCCCTCTGGGAAGAATGCAATAGTGGCCCAGAGTTTCTGGAGCAGATGTCTGCCCATGAGTGGGTAAGGGCAATCTGGGATTACCAGGAAAGTACGGGTCACCTGCTTTTGCCCTAGGTCCTCAGTCCGATGTCGAGTGACTGAGCATATCTGGGTAGTTCCAGTGGCTCCTTGGATGTGGATCTTCTCATCAGATAAAGCTCTCATCGACTCCTGTGAAACAGACCGCTCCACCCCTCGTGTCTACCAGGAATTTAGTTTAGCAGCCCCCCACTTTGGCTTGCACCATAGGCTCTCAGCACCTGAAGGGAGAGAGCTCCTGCCCCTTCAATCTGATTGCCCCCCCCTTCAGTAGACTGTGCCAAGATCTTCCGCATGGGTTTACTGTGGGTACCAAGCTCCAGGCTTCACTTCTCCAATGGCCTCTCTTTTTGCAGTAGGTACATTGGTCTCTTTCTAGCTTCAATTGGCGTGGGCAGAGAGTCGCTGGTTTTCTTCCATCCCTGACTCAAACTTAGTTCCTTGAACTGCTTGCAATGCTGCCACAATACTCCTGGGTTGTCTGCACGAGGTTTTCTCTGCCTCAGCAGTTTTGTGCTGTTGCTTTTCAACATCTCCGCTATCATAAACTTTCTGGGCAATTTCTAGCAGCTGGGAAATATTCATCCCAACAAATCCCTCTAGCTTCTGTAATTTCTTCCTGATGTCTAGGGCTTACTGAGAGACAAATGCTGATCACTGCCCTGGCGTTTTCTGGGGCCAAGGGGTCAAATGGGGTGTCGATGCAGAAGGACTCTGAGTTGCCCCAAATATGCCCCAGCCGACTCCTCTGAGCCCTGGACCACCTCAGTTGTTTTTGACAAATTTATATGTTTTCAGGCTGCTGCCATAGGCCAATTAAAAGAGACAGGTAAAGAGCTTCTAGAGCAGTGGTTCTCAACCTTCCTAACGCCAGGACCCTTTAATACAGATGAGGTCATCACCCCGGGTACTCTATGTGGGCGGACCCACCTGGAGACGGCTAGAGGAGGGTGTCTCGGTTCCTAAGACCATCGGAAATATGTTTTCTGACCCCCAAAGTGGTTGCGACCCACAGGTTGAGAACCGCCGTTCTAGAGCCTGGGATCCTGCTCAGGTATTGGGGTCCCAATCTGGCCTTTCTGCTGGAAAAAACTCTGTTAAATTCCCTTTGTCCTTCCTCCCCAGCATCACCAAAACTGGCTAAGAAGGCTTTTCTAGCTTCCGTTTGAACCCTGTTGGAAAGGGACATAGAGAAGAAAGAGGCGCATGCCTCTACCTGCTCCCTCCCGGGCAGGTGCCTCCCAAATGGGAGGTTCTGGGCTGCTCCGTTAGACACGGGGTTCATGTGAGACCGGAGGCGAGATGCCGGGGTGAGAGCTGGGGAGCGCTGAGGGAGCTTCCCCCATGGAGGAGACTGTGGGAGAGGATAGCCCTCCTACTTTGTAAGGAGGTGGCAAATCCTCTTCCCCTGATGGGGCAAGGACTAGTGGCATCTGCTGATTCTCTCGCGGTCAGGGACAGACAAGAAGGGCCTGCAGAATGAGTCTCACAATTTGATAGACAACAAAAATAGACATATCACCAGCACAACCAAAATGACTCATAATACACACAATTTCCAAGAGCAACAGTTACTATAAACAAACTTACATACAAGTCTAAAGTGCACAACTAAAGCTGAGGCTCCCCACCAGTGTCCTGGTGTTTCTAGGGGCAGGTCACACCACCGACACACAGGTCTCTGAGAGCCCCAGACAGGCCAGGCAACACTGCGGCTCCTGCCTCAAAGGAAAGGCCAGGTTCCCTGAGTCTCCTGTCTTCCAGGTTTACGAGCCTGTCCTGAGGGCCAGCCCCTGAGGCTCCCTTTTCACCTGTACCTTTGCCTCCAAACTTCCCCAAGGCCCAAAGACCACAGCACAGCCTCCTGATGGCACTAGCGTCCTAGTGTCTGACAGGCCAGGGCCAACCCCCAAGGCTCCTGTCCAGTGGTCTCCACTCGGAGGTCACTAAGAGCCCTTCTGAACAAAAAACCAATTTCAAATAAACACCACAGACTCAAAAAAAAAAAAAAAATCACAAACTCAAACACCACTATTACCTCTAGAGAGTAAGTTGGAGGACATGAATTTGGGTGAGGAGTTGGTAGGAATCCCTGTGAAGCCCTCAGGAGGAGTTCAGGGAATTATGGGCCCTGGAACGTCCCAGGGGTGCCTCCCCTATAATTCCTGTCCTCTCCAGGGGGCACACAGGGAGGCCGACCCTCCGACTGGTGAATCTCACCAGAGCCTCCAAATGTTGTACCTAAAGCGAGGGGACTAGAGAAATACCAGCACCCTGAGGAAACCTTTTAGAAGGGCTTTTGGTAAGGGAGGGGGAGTTCTTAATGCAAGCCGAATTTGACAAGAGTCAACACCTGGTAAGGGAAGTCCTTACAAGGGGAAGCTGGGGTTTTGTAGTTATTACTAGACTCCTTCAGCTGACATAACATAGTTATGTTATTAAGTGTTGAAAGCCCTTAGCAAGATACAAATGAGGTAGGTTCTATAGGTTTGTTATTGAGTTGAATTTGTATGTAAGTTGGAACAGGTACATTTACTTGTTACCTGTAATAGTCTCCATTCATAAATGCAAGATGTATGTAAGTCAGATGTTTGTAACTCAGGGATTGCCTGTAAACAGGAAAGTTGTAGCCTTGTGTCTGCTATACCACATTCCAAATACTTGTTCTGTTTTTAAGTTTGAGCAATCTCAGTATTATCTAATTCATCTGTCATATAGAAATAATGATTTCTACTTCCTAATACTGCTATGAGATTTAAAGAAATATTATATAAAGCTCTGAACAACAGAACCATTACATACTTAATAATATTTTATTTCCTAAATCAGTAATTATCAAGGGTGGAGGTAGTGATAAGAGAGCAAATATTTAATTAAGTTTAGAAAACTGAAATATCTGACATTTTGGTGATAGAAATCTTAGAAAATGTTAAAGTCTTCTGTGGTTGGAAAACTTAGAAGTTGAATTTGCAGCATAGATTTGTGAGAGGAAGGGAATGGGAGACAGGAGTCCACATAAGTAAAGGCAGAAAGGATACTGGATGGAAAAAGGTCTCAGAATCTAGTGTTTGTGAGAGTAAAAGAGGGATGGAAAAAGTGACAGTGTAACATTTATTAAAAGGGTCATGGGTTAAGGAAGATTGAAAAACTGCTTTGCTGTCAATGTTCATTAGGCACCTGCCTGAGTTGTGTGCCTGCTGGAAGCACTGTGTCCATTAGACTTGCTTGAGAGGAAGTTTAGGAAGGTGACGTTTTAGTGCTAAGGTGCTGAAATGACACTGAACATGATTACTTAATATCTCTGTATCCTTTAGCAATCAACTCTGTGGTAGAGACTGCTGGTTGCCACTTAATAACTTTTGCTCCTTTGAGTCTATGCTTTTTAGCTGAGCATTTGGATACACAGCTAAATAGCACATCACCCAGCCTCCCCTGCCTGGGTATAGCCATCAGATTAAACTGTGGTCAATTTAAAATCAATAGAAATTGTGTGCAACCTCTGAACTTTGTCCTTTGGCAAAAAGAATGTTTTCTCCTTTTCCGTTTGCATGTGGACGTGAAGTGGAAAGCTGGAGTATTCGTCTTGAACTACAAAATGGAAACCTTACATTTAGCATGAAAGAGTGAAAAGGCAGATCTTGGGTCTCAGAAGATGGTACATTCCCCTAACAGTGGTAACCTGTCAACTTGAATATTTGGGGAATATAAGAAAAAAAAAATTCTATCGTATTAAAGCTACAGCCTTTGAGTTGTATGACAGAACCTTTTTCAATCTGTAAAATAATAGCACTATATTTCCTGGTGTTTGTGAAGATTCAAGAGCTAGCACTATCAGGTATTTATACATCCCTCACTATAAGTCTGGCACAGTCCTAAGAGCTCTTCTTGAATAAAAACATACCCAGGAGCCAGTTCTTCTGTTACAACATTAAGGCTGGACCTGGGAGTGATGTGACAAAAAGTTGCACACCCTCCTGTATCCCCTAGCCTCAGCACCTAGCAGGGAACCAACAGGGAATGAACCAGACAGAAAAGTGTTTTGCAGAGTCGCAGCCCAGGCACCACTAGGCATCGCAAAGTAAGACACAGAAGGAAAAGAAGATCAAGACTGCTACCAAACTGGGGACCAAATCATTTGAAACATAATACCTGGAGGAGCCAAGATGGCGATCTGTAGCCAGCTTTCCGCAGAGGTTCCCGTCCAGAAGGAGAGTTAAAGGACAGAAACTCAGCAAGGAAGTCGATGGTTTGGATCTGAGCCAAAAGGAAAGGTCGAAGAGCGCACATCAACCCTGCTGGGGTGACCTGAGACCCCGAGGACACAAACAAAAAGGTACAGAGCACACCACCAAGAGGACGGGAGTCCCCTCCCCTATGAGAGAGGCTGGCAATATACTCCATACCTCCATACAAACAAGTGAGCAGAGTTCAGATGTCCTCCCACTCTACTCCACGGGAGAGACCCTCTAAAAACCAGACCTCCTTCCCCTACTAGGGTGCCTCAGTGCTCTCCAGCCAGGCATAAAACTGTATATACTCTCTACCTGCAAGTTGGTGTTCCTGGTGTTCCCCTCACTCTCACCCCAAGGTCTGGAGGCCTGTCCCCCACAGAGTCCAGATTCTTGGAGACTTTCTTGAGGGGTATGCACAGGAGCAGACGGTTGTTGAACTGCGTTGGTTTTTCAGCTCAGGAGTGGGCCGAGAGACCTGGCTGGTGGGAAGGTGTCCTGAGGTATGAGGCGGCGGCCGGCTCCGGCAACCAGCTCCGGGAACAGTAGCAGGAGAGCTGCACCCCTGGGGATGTTTTGAGGAGACACTCCCAATCTCCTGGGAGGCCGGGGAGGAGGGCGGCTTCTCAGGTTCCGGCAGAACCGACTGCAACCAAGGCAGCTGAAGGATTCACCTGAGGCGGTACGGGGGAGAACAGGGAGGGGCAGCTTTGCTTAATCTGGCCCTCAGGGGATGAAAGCTGAGACAAAGGGCTGGAACTCACAGACTGAGTAAAACCCATTTGCAGCCCGGGTCTGATCAGGGAAAATAGACTTGACGGAAATAAATTCTGCGAACTTGTTCTGTTCCAGCAGCAACATCAATCAGGGACAGGGCTGGAACTGAGTGAATCGCCCCAGCACCTGTTAAGTACCCAGATTGTCAGGCCGCACCTCCCCCTGTCAAACAGTGACAGGGAGTAGAGGACTGCTTGTGGAGCCACAGACCTCACTGTGACCCAGGCAGGCGCAAACCTCTGGAGCATCGGCTCATTGGAGGAAACTGGATCACAACTGTTACCACTGACTGGGTATGACAGAGGGGCAAGGTTGGGAAGGAGGCATTAACCTTCCAGACTAATTTACTTGCTGGGGGGTTGCCCTCCTGAGCTCAAAAAGCATCGAAG
>CAUYON010124991.1:0-16417 GCA_963573935.1 Arctocebus calabarensis
GGGAGGGCAATTAGTGGGAACACACCTACGGTGCATCTTAGCAGGGTACTGGCGAAACTTATTAAAGGTAGAGTATTAATGTCTTTATATAGTGATCAAGGAAATGCCATGAAGGCTATCTGTAACAGTATGATCAAAATATTTCTGAATGTATGTGAATCGTGCCCTGTGATTGCACCAATGTACATAATTATGATTCAATAAAATTATTAAAAAAAAAAAAAAAGAGTTGAGGGTGGAAGGTGTGAACATTATCACCTGGGAAATCTCTCCACAGGTTAGCAGAACATTGATCTAAGATACAGCGTCCAAAGGCAAAAACCGACTGAACGGTCAGTAGCTGGAGGCCATTCTAAAGGGCATGGACTAAGTCAACAACAAAATCCTGGAAGAGAGTAACTAAATGAGATTGGGAATGAAATATAAAGTAAGAACAAGGAGGAAGTGCTTAATCCCTGAGGATTAGCCCACGAACCATGAGGAAGGTAACTTCTTCACTGAGATATGTTTAGGGAGGGTTTTAGTAGGAGGAATGAACCAGTGCAGACCTCCATTTCTAATCCTAAGCTTACACGTTTCTACAAATGCCTGATAGCTATACCTGCAGTTAGCTCTCTTTTTTGTTTGGAAAAAAAGGAAAAAAATTATGCACTTTTTAGAGAATTATCTTGAACTTCCATTGCTCTGAAAGTAAGCAAAGAAAAGCAAACAAATTACCATATCCTGATTCTAAATTGGTTCAGATCTGGTTCTGTGAAAGTTTTCATTGTTGCAAAATGGCCACAGAGAAGAACAATGCAAAAGAGAATTGAGGAAAGTAACAGTAAGAACTAAAATGGGAGAACCAAAGTATTATATAAAATGTAACCACAGATAAATTAGCAAATTTTCGAAGGAACGCACATATGGTAAGAAGTGAATCATACTTAGGTGCCATGCCCTTAAGTGTCACAGACTTTTTTATAAAAATACCTATAAAAATCCCTGGCATGCAGTAGACTCTGGATAATGTTTGTTTGTTTGTTTGAGACAGAGTTTTGCTCTGTCACCCGGGCTAGAGTGTCATCATAGCTCAATGCAACCTCAAACTCCTGAGCTCAAACCATCCTCCTGCCTCAGCCTACTGAGTAGCTGTAACTATATACACAGGCCAACGGGATAGGCTAATTTTTTTTCTTTCCTAGTAGATGCTGGGTCTCCACTCTTGCTCAGGCTGGTCTCAAACTCCAGAGCTCAAGAGATCTGCCTGCTTCACCTCCCCAAATGCTAGAATTACAGTGGTAAGCACTGTGCCCACCTGGCCTCAATAATTTTTAATAGGTGTCATTTGACATAAGAAAAGAATATTTAGGTAAGATGCTATTTATGGCACAATGAAAATGAGACATCTGAGCAGAAATCTTGGACATGAAGTTTATGGCTGGCAATAACTGAGCTAAGTAGAAAGTTGAAACTGGAAGAACTCTACACTTGTCTGTTATTTCTGACTTCATCTACATATTTCCCAATTCCAAGGAAATAATCATCCCAGTACGTTGTTAGATATAATGAAAATTTGGTTATGGATGCATGTACTAGGCATTTTAAAGTTCATGAAGAAATCTCACTTTTTCTATTAATAATATAATCTGCATAATAATGGAAAAAATACTTTGCAGCTCAGTTTTGCACAGGAAGAATCAATTTATGGCAGGGATTTCCAGGGATTCCTAAGGCAGGTGGGGCTGAAGGAGTGATGACTGACATTTCAGGGGGAGAGTTGTCCAATAGGAGAACAAACTGCCTCCCTGTGTAACGAGGTTCAATCATTTCATCCGTTAACTCTATATACAGGCTCACTGAGCATTTGCCAGGGGTATTCTTGTGTTAGGTAAGAATTTGTATTACATTAACAGTTTGTATCTCTTATGTCTGAGCTACTGTGCTTTTATGATTTCCAGGTATTCATGTCCTTATCTATCAAGAGATTTATTTAAGGTTAGGGAGTTGGTGTGAGGCGTGAGAACCATCTTTAAATAGTGAGGAAAAATATTGGGATGGACAGCTGTGGAATGCGAGAGAAAAGCTCTTTGGAAGCTTCAAAAATCAGTGTGCTCCAGTGTCTTCTTTTCATTCAAGCGACAGTGAAACAGCACTGGCCCTGGGCCACTGGAAGTAGACTAATAGAAGCGCAATAAGTGAAGGAGATAATTATTTTATTGTCATGAGTTAGGCCAAATGTGTGGGCCCTCACACTGTTGATATTCATTATCCACTTTGGCTCTGAAGGAGGGGGACATATTATCTTTATTACCATGGTCTCTAACTATCTGCTTAGTTTCAACTCTGTTCCTAATATTTGGAAGAGAACACCCAATTCACACTTCAAAGAGGCAACTAACAGAAATAAATTGTTTGGCTTTATCCACTGAAGAAATTACCCAACAGTTAAAGTACCTTATAGTGATGCATGGAAAACATTTCTGATAATAAAAGTTGGAAGTCTGTAAAATTAGTTCTCAGCTATTTTGGGGGGGACTCATATCATCTGATTATTTCTTAGGAAAATGGTTAATATTTTTGAAATAAGATAGTTTATATAAAATCCTTACAGCCTCAAAACATACCCATGAAATAAGACAACTTTTTTTAGCATAAAGATGCTAGAAGTTTAAAGTTAGTGTGTTTGTTTGAGTATACACTTTTAGAAGATTTTATGGAATATTTCTTAATCCTCTAAACAACATTGGGATGTGGAGGGAGTGTTTACCTGATTTTTCCAAGGGGAAACTGAGGCATAAAGAAGCCAAATAACTCAGTCAAGTTACATAGGATGACTGGAGGCAGGATTTGAATTCAACCCCATACTCTTTGCCAGTTCATGAGATTCCTCTTGGATTCCTACAATTTTAGATGATTTTGTTTACAGTGAAGAGCTGACAAAGAAGAAGAAGGAAAATATGGAAAGCGAGTTAATTTGAGGGCTTAATAATGGTGCCACCTGAATAAATCCTCTCAGTGCCATACAAATCAACATAAACTGTGAGTGTTGGAGTCATTATACAATTTCTTCCATGTCAAAAATGTTAGTTACAAACCTTGATATGGATTTGGAAAGAATTCCGAGATTGCTCTTGCATGACCTCATGGCAACTTATCTTTTCTTTAGGCAAGGAATTCAGGAGACCGACTGTGAATAAAAATAAAAGCAAAGACATTTTTTCATCTCTTAGGCTAGAGTAGACTAGTTATCTTCATATGTTTTCTTTTATTAAAGTGTCTTTACACACTTCCCAATAATGAAAACATTCAAGTAAAATTAGAAGAAAAATGTTGAACAATGCATGCTTAAATAGACGCTTAGACATTAAGTTAAACAAAAAGTTATCAGGTCAAACAAAAGCTTTTTTTGTTGTTGTTAAAATACAGAAACAATATTTGTTGACCCTGGAAAACCTTTTTAAGGAAAATAAACCAATATGAGTTTAAAAGTCATCCATAATTCACTACCAGGAGAAAGGCAATGTAAACATTTTCTTTTTCTTTTTTTCTTTTTTTTTTTTGGTTGCAGTTTTTGGCCGGGGCCAGGTTTGAACCCACCACCGCCAGTATATGGGGCTGGCATCCTACTTCTTGAGCCACAGGCACCACTGGCAATGTAAGAATTTTCTATTTTTTTCCTTTCTCTATGTATATGTGTCTATGTGTAGACATAAACAGATATATATCTATATGGATACATATGTATATACATATACATACATACAATACATATAAATACATGATGTATGCAACTAAATATCATGAATATATTTCCATATCTATAAGAAATTCTCTAATAGTATTTTGTAGCAGAATAATATTCCATTTTATTCACCAATAATTAATATTTTGACCATTTTTTTATTTCAAGTTAATATGAGGGAACAAATTTTTAGGTTAACTCGTTCTTACTTCCAAGGTAAAGTTCAGATTGTAGGAAAGCTCCTCCCCTGGGGGGCACGCTGAATACCCTTGCATTGTGTACATTAGATGAGATCCCACCAAATGTCCTCCCTCTTCTCACTATAACAAATAACTTCAATGAACATCTTCACTTATTTATAATATATAGTAAAGATGTTTCTGTTTTAATACTTGCATTTCAGATTAATATTAGAGTATACATGATTAGGCTACATTGTTTACATTTCTAAGGTAAAGTTCAAGTTGCAGTTGAGCCCTTCACCCATTATTGGAAGTGTGTAGTTCTCACTGGGGTTATGTGATATCTCAGATGGTTTTGAATTTGTATTTGTCTTCACCCAGGGGGCATGCTATATGCCCTTACATTGTGCACATTAGGTGAAAGTTTACCAATCCCCCCTCCCCTTTATCCTTTCTTCCTCCCCCTTTTGTCCCACTTGAATATAATCGTGTTGTTCTATCATGTGGGTTTATAGTTGTTTATCTATTAACTTCATATTTGTATTGAGTTCATTAGATATTTGCTCTTCTATTCTTGTGATACTTTACTAAGAAGAATGTGTTTCAACTCCATGCAGGTAAATACAAAAGATGAAATGTCTCCATCTTTTTTATGGCTGAATAGAAAATAGTATTCCATGGTATACATATGCCACAGTTTACTAATCTGTTCATGTGTAGATAGGCACTTGGGTTGATTCCACATCTTGGCAATTGTGAAATGAGCTGCAATAAACATTCTAGTGCAAATGTCTTTATGGCAAAATGATTTTTTTCTTCCTTCTGAGTAGAGATGTAGTAATGGGACTATGCAATTAACTGGAAGGTCTACTTTTAGCACTTTGAGAATTCTCCATACATTTTTTTCCATAAAGGTTGTATGAGTTTGAAATCCCACCAACAGGGCAAAAGTGTTCCCTCTCTCCACATCCATGCTGGCATCTGCAGCTTTAGGATTTTGTGATATGGGCCATTCTCACTGGGGTTAGGTGATATCTCAGAGTGGTTTTGAATTTGTGTTTGTCTATGGTTAGGGACAATAGGTATTTTTTCATGTATTTGTTGGCCATTTACCTGTCATTTTCAGACAAGCTTCTGTTCAAGTCCCTTACCCACTTATAATTGGAGGTGTTTGCTTCTTTTCTTATTGATTAGTTTGAGTTCTCTTAGATTCTAGTTATCGGCCCTTTGTCAGCTTCATAGCATGCAAATATCTTCTCCCATTCTGAAGGTTGTGTGTTTGCTTTAGTTGTTGTGTCCTTAGCTGTGCACAAGTTTTGTAGTTTGATCATGTCCCATTTATTTACTTCTTGTATTGCTGCAATTGCCAAGGGGGGTCTTCTTTTCCCAGGCCAAAACCATCAAGAGTTTTGCCCATACTTTCTTCTAGAATTTTTATTGTTTCATGTCTTAAATTAAAATCTTTTATCTAGCAAGAGCCAATTTTCATAAGTGGTGAGAGGTACAGGTTCATTTTCAGTCTTCTATGTGTGGCAAAGTTCCTAAACATATGATTGCAGTTCAAAAATTATGGCTCTCTAAGAGTTTGATGTATATTTCCAAGTCACGTAACCCAAGAATAAGATAGTAATTTTCTTTGATCATTCATCAACAATAGCTAGTGTCAGAAAATATACCTAATTTTATTTGAAAGACAAAATATGTTGTCACAATAGTTGAATACTTATTTCTTTGCTTTTCTGTGAGAGGAATATATCCTATGCATTTTGTTGGCCTTCCATTTCCATTTATATTCTTATACCTATTTTTTAGTTGTCATCATTTTTCCTAAGTCAGAAGATTTTCAAGATAAAATTATTTATAATAAAAAATATCATGTACATTAAAAAAATTTACATTTTTATTTGCCTTTAATTCTTATGGTATGTTAGGCCAAAAACTCTTAGTTTTTATGTAAGCAAATGTATCAAGTCTTTCTTTTACGTGCATTGCCCATGATGTCATGCACAAAATGTCTTCTTCACCACAACCATGGATAGTTACTAACACCAATATTCTGTCCTGACATTTTGTGATTTTGTCTTTTACCCCACAATCTTTAACATATAAGAATTTTGTTTTGGTATTTGAAGTAAAATAGAGTATTAACTTTAAATATTTTAGATGGCTACCAAATTATACAAAAAATAATTTATTAAATATATACTCTACTCGTATCATTTACATGTTAAACTTGTCTATATCTAATCTCTTTACAGACATGTACTCACAAGTACACAAGTACCCAGATACGTTTATGTGCACACATACCGATATATTTAGATAGTTATACATAAATTTCTGTGTCTGTACATTTTATCCTATGCCATTAATCTGTCTGTCTTTTCTAGCAATCACCACTGTTTTAGTTAAAAATACCTTCTGATTTATTAAGGCAAAACTGATCCTCAATATTAGTCCTACTTTTCCTTTTTTTCTATTTTTTTTAAAGATGCTATATTAAGATGCATTTTCTTAGTTGTTGCTTTCTTTATCTTTTTAATTTCTAAGGTCTTCTGTCTTTTATATAGCCTTGATATTCTATTGTCAAGTATTTTTAGAATATGTATCCAGTCTACTTGATGGAAATACATAGCAGTCAGAGCCGGGGAATCCAAATGCTACTGAATCCCTGTAGAAATGAACATGGCTGGCACAGCTCGTGACCCCATAGCCAACAACTCTAAGTTAAAAGGCCGCAAAGAGCAGGAAGTGAGGCAATGTGAGTGCTGGACTGTGATTTCACATAGCCACACCCTGGTTTATTTCTGGAAGGTACGTGTGACATCTATTCATATATATTGCTATCTTTATATTCTCCAGGATATGCCAAAAAAAGTCCAAACCCAAAGGCTGTCTGTTTTAGAAAATCAAGTAGAAGAGGGTGATTTGGTCTTCCTTGCACACAAAATAGAAACTGAGGACTTCTGGACCTGGGTATAACTTTGGATAAAACAAGCTATTGTCTTTTGGTATTTAGAGCAGTTAATTTGCTCTAATCTCTCTTATATGGAGTTTTTCTCAGCACAGTGCAGGAGAGAAATGTGTGCCCTGCTTGTAAACAGGTAATTTTTAATAGTTTTCTTGGTGGGTGAGTCAGATGAATCTATGCTGATCAATTGACACTGTTGTCTAGCAGGTCTTATTCCTAAAGGTACATAAAAAGATGATTGGCTAAAATTAGATGTGAAGTCTGTAGCTGAGGAAAGGTATAAAGTTGCTGGCACACACAGGGGTTGGGTCCAGGGTTGTGGCAGTGTCAATCACCACAGACATCAAAGTGACTCCTGATATATGGATTATCTGTCTGGTTGGCATTCCTGTCCTGAAGAATCAATCCCTCCCAACCTCACTAATTTGACATTCCTTCCCAGTGCCATTCTAATCCTGTGTCTAGAGAACACCTGTGGTGGATTATAAGCATTTTTTCCTTTAGTCTTTATCAAGCATCAATAAAAACCAGCAATGAGGAATAGATATTCACAAGTCTTTGCTCAATTCTATTGCAAATATCCTGCAAATCTTCTCTGGACATCCTTAAGAAGTCTTTGTTTAGTCAAAATCAGAGTATAATCTATTTAATAAGATTTTGTACTTGTGTCCAGAAGGTGGTCTTCACTCATCTGACTTTCAAGTTGTAAAGAGAGAAGAAAAGTTGATCCCTTTTGGATTTTACGTAAAATTTAACTCTTGGGTAAATTTAAAGCCTCTTTATCTGAACTGAGTAGCTGCTTAATAGGGCCCCTGTAAGGCCCCTGCAAAACTCACTTTCAAAACAAGAGTTAGAAGGCCCTATGATCTGTTCTCAAGAAAGATCTGTTTCTGTTCAAAACCCATCCTGACCTTTCTGTTAAAGAAGAACAAAATAATGTAGTAACAAAAACATAAGTGGCTGCCAAAGGAAGAGAGAGAGAAAAAAAAGAGTTCCTGTAAGGGACTGAAACAATAAATCTCCTCTCTGCTGAACTCCCAAAGGGAGTGTATGTATTTCCTCCCGTTCTTTATCAGAGCCCCCAAAATAAGTAGGAATGGGCAGTGGCTGTTCGCATTCAGTATACCTTTTCCATTCGCTAACAAGGCCCTGCCAGGCTGGGACAGAGTTGTCCCTGCTTGACTCCAGAGAGAAAAGCCACTGAGAGGATCCCAGGGCGCCATGGAACAGCTGCAAGTCACTGTTCTTTTTCTTCTTCTGTCCAGTCTTCGCAGCGGTGGACAGACAAACGGTACGGTTACTCTTACTCTTCTGGTGATATGGATTAGAAATCACTACTGTGGAGCTTTTAGCCTTAGTTTACTGCCAGGGAAACTTCACCTGAAACTCCCATGCAGCAAATCACTGGCTGACTTGAATGTTTGCCTGTTGACTTGGGGCGTGTTGGGAAGGCATGAGAGAGAGATGTTTGCTTCCACCGAAGGGAAATGTTTGGGGGTGCGGCAGCCTCGAAGATTGTTTGATGGAATTACAAAAGGGCTGGAATATACAATGCCTTTTTACAGAATACAATTTTGAGGCTAAAATACTGGTTAAAATTGTGCCCTTTCTCAAAAATGTATTCTTGAGATGTAAGTCCAGAAAAAATAAGTTTGTCATAAATAGGAGAAAGGATGTGATTGGAAATATTGTGTTGCAAATGCTAGCCTGTATTTATCTCAACTATCTTTTAGCTCTAATTGATTAAGAGGTTAAGTAAAGCTGCCTAGGGAAATGAATCTCGGAGTCTTGAAGAGGTGGGATGAATAGGGGGAGAGTCACTTGATTAGAGTTTATGGACTTTTGCCGTAGAATACACACAATCTAAACATTAACATACATTTTACATAACGTTTCAGAAAGTCAAAGCCCTACCCTCTGGCTGCAGGTTAAGAAACTCAGATAAAGAATTATACGTACCTATATAAACCCTGACTATGTTAATGAACAGTTTTGATGAATGACTTACATTTAATTTTTAATCCTCTCTGTGTGATTTAAAATAAGAAATCAAACTTACTTGATATTTATTATGCATCTACTCTGTACTGACAGGGCAAAAAAATATAAAAATGAGTGAGATGTTGTCTTGCCCCCAGTAAAATGTGCTATTAGAAGAAATTAGCATGTGATTCCAATACAAGACAGATTTAGTAAGTGTGAAACTGAAGTACAAATTATCATAGAAGAGCACATATGGGAAAGACTGATTCTGCTGAGGGGTTTGGGGGTAAAAAATCTATTCAGTTCTAATTTTATTTTGTTTAATCTTTTTCCAAAAGCTGACTACCTACAAAATTCCAATTTACAGTGATAATATGAGAAGAAATAAGTCCACCCCTCCTAAAACACCATTTTATCAGCAATTTCTCAGAATATCCATGTAAATTTAGTAGAAATTGAAATACTTCAATATCCCATACATTTGATTACCATGCACTTTTGGACTTTCTAGGGTTAAGTTGCAGCAGGTATCAAAGCTGCAGTTTTAACTTAGAAGAGTTACTAGAATTTGATTTTTTTAAATAAACAATACTTATGAGGTACTGCAGAAATCAGTGCACTAGCTTACAAGTGTCTCTTCAGCATGCACTGGGAAGAGAACTAGGAATCCCAGTGCCTCAAAACACGCAGCTCACACAAGGACACATCAGATTAGCACAAAGTCTGAATGTCTCTGACAGTCTTCTTGCTGTTTCTAGTCTGCAAGCATCTATGAGTACACTACTTGACTGGTACCGTTAAACTCTGAATGGATTACACATTTTTTTGAAAATCAGGTGGAATAGGATCAATAGAGGAAGCCAGCAAAACCCTGCCATGAGGAAGACACAAGGGGGAAGGGTGCCCAGAGACGGCCTTGCTGGTTTTCTGTGGTCATTTTGGGGAAAGACTAACTTCATTAACCCACTGGGAGTAAGCCAACCAGTTAAGTGCAATCATTCTAATGAACTGTTAATTAACCATGTAGACTGTATTTCTCATCTGAGCAGAGACAATACTTATGTAATAACTATCTCCTTGAACCTCTGCCAGAAGCCTAACATATTAAGTCCAATATCTTTTTTAAAAAAGACTACTGCATTTATCTTAGAAAAGAAAGCTATACTTTAAGAGCATAAACTGACCATCCAATTAGTGCAGTGGAAGGAACTGAAAGAGATAAGAGATTTTTTTCCCACCCACATGAATGATTTTCTTGCACCTGGGTCTGCCTATTTTGTTTTCCTTTGCAGACTGGGCACAGGAAATGAAGCGTTTCCTAAGCTGATTTAGTACGTTCTTTCCTTAACCCACTGTCCCAGAAATACATTGATTTCAGAGCTTTATATGTTCCCCAAACTCAGAGTGATTAACATATTTTGGCAATAGAGTTGTTTACTGAAGGTGAGGAGGGAGGCATTTCATCTGCTTTAAATTCACAAGCTGTCAAACAGATATATGCTTTTTTTTGCGTAGTAATTTATTTCTAAATAATAATCTTTTAGAGAAATTGACTACTTTTTTTTTCTTGATGGTTTTGTCAGTCTCAGACTTAAATAAATACAATATAGTCTTTTATGCTCTTTGTGAAAATCAAGGAAATCTTTCCACATGCCAGCAAGTGACTTTTATTACTTGGCTGGTGGTATAATATTTTACAGTCTCCCATTTGGAAAGCTGTTCTGTTGAAATATGTATGGGAGTTTCCTGAAAGGGAACTGTCATTCTTTCCTAAGGTTTCTAAATTGTGTTTAAAACTGAACAGAACCCTACCGTGGCTTTTAAGCCCCTTTGGCTTTTAAGTCTAGATCAATGGATGAGCTTTTGAGTTTTTGACTGTCAGGACTGAGAGAACTGTAGTAAGAGAATCTAAGAAGGAGGCCCTGGGAATAATATGTTTTTACTCTTAAAGTGCCATTTGGTTTTTGAACCTTGTGTTAATTTAGAAAAGATTAAAATGTTTTAGGCATTAGCAGGCAGGAACAAACACCGCTTCCTTACTGGCATCTGATGAAGGATTTAATTGCTTGGCGAAGTTCATGTTAGTGATTCAATGTCATGAAAAAAAGTTGATTAAAGGTATTATAAGCAGACACTGTGCCAAATATTGTAGGTTTACAGAGATCAGTAAAACTCACCCCTCACCCTAGAAGTGGGAGAGAAAGGAAGATAAGCCAAGTAAACATAAATTTGATTATACTGTAGACCTTAAGAGGCCAATAAAGCATTATATGGAGAATTCACAACTAGCTCGGCTTGGACTGTAAAGACATCAGGAAAGTCTTTAGAGAAAAGTGAAAATTATGATGAGCTTTGAGAATTGAAAATTAAAAGGTCCAGATGACTAACATTTCTTGAACAGTAACACTGAAACATCAGTACTTTCTAGTCTAGAAATGAAAAGGGGCCTCTGGTCAGGCATAGTTAAGGACTCGGAAATAAGTTTGGAATGCATCCTCAGAGGATATTGAATCCCAGGATGAGAAATATCGACTCATGTAGTTAATTAGTTTGAGTCTATAAATGTGTTTGAGTGTGGGAATTATATGATTGGGGCTATAAATTGGGAAGATTAATCTTTCAGCAGAATATAGATTAGACTCTATTAGTCTGAAGAGGATTAAAGGAGAGAGAAAAGTTAAACTAGTTCAAATGTCATTTCAAGTCTGAGAGTCTATCAATAAAATGAAAAAAAAAAGAATCTGGGAAGAGTTTTAAGGAAGAAGAAAATATGTGATTTGGCATTTATTGACTGGAAATGTGGGCGAAGTTAGACAAAATATACAGACGAGGTTATAAGAATACTAGTAACAGAAAAATGTCTTATAAATAGATGTAAGGAAGGTTAAGGGGAGATAGTTTAGGGAGAAAAATGAGGTTTGATTTTGGACATGGTGATTTTGAAATCCAGATAGGATGTTTAAGTTGAGAAGTTCAATGGTAAATTAACATTTTCTGGTGGTAGTTGGAATGATGCAGCAACTGGAGGGGATGGTAAGGGATGACGGTCCTTTAGTCCTAAGTTCAAACATTTCTTAATCTTGCCTACTGTAACACTAATATCATAGGGAAAGAATTTGTTTTTCCTCTGGATGCCAAAACTTCTAACTCTCTTTTCTCATTCTACCATAGTTATTTGCATGAATGTCTTATCTCCTCTACCAGACTGCAAGCACCTGAGAGTAGGTACCACATTTATCAGCTTCTTTGCCCAGCAACCATGCTGAGTACATAATAAAGACATAGGTATCTGAATGGAGGCACAAATTAATTAAATAGCTGCCTTCTTATTATTTTCATCTTTAATTTCTATGACATTCACTTATCTGTCTTCTACATTGTCCATAAAAAAGGGTTATGAACAGGCAAAATTACAGAGCCTAACATAGAAAAAAAGTGGATCATTTTGATTCCAGGCTATAAAAGTGGACACCAAATATAAGGGAAAAGGTTTCTCCTCAAACGTCAGTCAATTCTCAAACCAGAGCAGGAGAAAAGATATGAATATGAATATGAATAGATAAAAAACCTCATGTCAGATAACAGTAATTTATAACCAATCTAGAAGGAGAAAGTACTATGACTTTAACCCTTGGGAGGAAGAATATCTAAATAGAATTAATTGGTTCCTTCTTTGTGGGTACTAAATTCTTAATGTAAAGGCGTTTTAGAAATATTCAATAAGATTAGATAGTTCTCAATCAACTTCTCAAAAACACAAATGGCTTCTTTAAAAGCAAAGTTTACAAAAATAGAAGTTAGGAGAAAATTAAATATCACAGTTCATTATGTTATGTGTTGTTATTTTAGGTAGTATGAGTTGTCTCAGAGCAGATCATTTTACTTAGTATTCCCATTTAGCTTAATCCACAGCTGTACGTCTTACCTGAAGCAGTGACACATAAGGAGTAACCAATTGGAGCAAAGACAAAATGTTTAGTCTCCAAATCAATGTTGTTGGTTTTTTGTTTTTTTTTTTTTTGAGACAGAGTCTCATTCTGTCACCCAGGCTACAGTGCCATAGTGTCAGCCTAGCTCACAGCAACATCGAACTCCTGGGTTCAAGCAATACTACTGCCTCAGACTTCTGAGTAGCTGGGACTACGGGGCCCACCACAATGCCTGGCTAATTTTTTTATTTTTGAAAGAGATTGCATCTCACTCTTGCTCAGGCTGGGTTCCAACTTCTGAGCTCAAGGGATCCTCCCACCTTGGCCTCCCAGCCCAAACCATTTTTTAGCACTCTTTCTTCACTGCTTACTTTTAATGACCACTGCCTAGAAAAAGTGAGCATTCTAGAAGTCCTATTTTCAGGCAAATCGTAACAGTTGTCAGAAACAAACTATCTGGCAATTTTATCTTACATGTTGTAATTATTGAGAAAATTGAGGGGAAAAAAGATGAGCACTGGAGCGTTTCAGAAAGATTTAACTAAAGGATTGCCTATCCTTTTCTTTCCCCCACATTGGTGAAGTTACATATTAAGCTTCAAGTAAAAATATTTTCACTTGTGAATAATGTTCTAATCCAAGTAACTTATGTTTCTTTTTTCTTGGTAATCACTTTTTAACTTCCTCTTTAAGAACAATTTGAGATGCACATTTCTGAACATTGCCTAGGAGGCGGGGGTTTACTCGAAGTGATGTTCAATTCATATGTAGTGTCTTGTTCCTGCTACTGGCTTCCAGTCATTTTAGTTCTGTCAGGTTAGGCCTATCATACCTGAAGGAGGTTAGAAGAAACTCTCCCAGTTACCAAACAAGCTCTGTTTTGTACTGTTGCACACAATAGCAGTATCAGCATGGGAAACCTTTGTGGTATCAATTATGTCTAGCAAGGCCACTATGTAGTTCCCGAATACTGGGCAATCCTAAGTTTTCTAAACTTGAATAGAGTAATCACATCTTGCAGAATGATTTATCTGCAGAATTAACTAGTCTCCAAGTAGAATCTGTTGCCAGAAAGTATTACATACTCATTCTGGCTTTCCCTGCATCGGCTCCAGCTGTGTTTATTTCATTCTGGCTGTGGCAGCTGGCTGCACACAGGTGTAACCTCACTGCCCCTCGCCTCACTTTCATGCATATATCTCGTGTTCTGTATGGTGCTATTCTCACATAAAGGTGTGTTTCAGAACCTGGCACTGCCGGATGCCTGAGCTAAAAGTGCAGGAGCATTAGCATTCTATGAGACAGATACTGACCAAAGGCAGATGGAGGCAGTAAGTACATAAGTGATTTCCTCTTCTGTTTCTGCTCCAGTTTCACTGTATATGTTATTTTCTTGATGGGAACATTTTGGTTTGGATGATCAAGCATATTAATATCTAGGTATAGATTAGTTTCAGTTTCTCTGACACCCTAATTAATATGTACTACCCCTATTCCTCTTCCGTGCAAAATAAAAAAAAAAAAAAGAAAAGCTTCAATCGGCCTTTTGTTCAATAAGTTTAACAATATTCTAAGCAGTCCTGCTCTAAGGCAATTATTTGCCTGTTTGCATAGACTCAGTAATGAATGATACTGTGAGATTAGTAGTCAACTATGCTGAATGCCATTGATTTCCTTCTTGGTATGCTGCTCATCTAAAATGTGAACTGCTTTTTAATTTGAGAGTCAGTCATTTTCTAGCTGAAACCTGTGCTACTTGTGTCAAAGACCAGAGAAGGGAGATTGCAATTGGGTATGGTTCAAGTTAACCCAAAGAAGTACTGTCACAACATCTGCTAACATCCATAATTTATCATGCCAGGCACTTTACACACATTAATTCCTCCACAACAGTTCTAGATCAGCTTTATCATCCCCATCTTACCAATTAAAAAAACAAAAGGTTGGACATAGTATGATGTGATACTTAACCTTTCCCTATAGCTATCACCGAGGGTAGTGACACTTCAGTACGTTGAGCATTCTGAAAAAGAATATTCAAATAATTGCCTTAGAACAGGACTATTTAGAATATTGTTAAGCTTATCCAACAAAAGACTAATCAAAGCTTTTCCATTTTTTTATTTTGAAGTGAAGAATAAGGGTAGTACATATTAATTAAGGGGTCAGAGAAACTGAAACTAATCTATACCTAGGCATTAATACATACTATCATCCAAACCAAAATGTTCCTGTCAGGAAAAATAACATATCCTGGATTTACCACAAAAAATAAGTAAGTGAGGTGATGGCAGTTAATCAGTTTGATTTAAGCATTTCACATTGTATATCAAATCATCACATTATACCTCATAAAAGTGTAGTTACGATTTTAAATAAAAATTAATAAAATAAAAATATATAGAAAAAGCCTTCCCATTTGAGGAACTTAGAAGCCAGTGCTATCTCTCATAGCTCCTTCATCTCTCCAAATTGACAACTAAGACCACAATGCCATAGGTGGATTTCCAATTAGCAATAACGATTTCTTAACATCCTGGCTTCAATTAATTCTTAGGAGATGGACTGAAAGGAGTTGTAGGCATTAGCCTACCTACCCATTGTTATGATGGTTGGAAAAATCATATACTTGGCTCTAAATATTGGTGAAGCTAAAGTGAACTTGGAGGAGAAAGAAGAAATGACCATCAGTGAATTAATCACTTAGTTTCACCTTTATAATTTTTTTTGGAGACAGATTGTCAGGGTTGAAATTCCAGCTCTATCACTTATGAACTTGGGCAAGTTACTCAACTTTTAGCTTCCTCAGGTGTCAGCTGCAGATGAGTTTATATCCCACCTGGAAGACTCACAGGAGGTAACAGGCATGAAGCGCCTCAGGTAGTGTCCAGTACATGCCAATGTTATGTCAGCTTTGCTGAGATTTAGAACTTAGAGCCCCAGAGTTTATCATGTCCCATACTTTAGATAAAATATTTTATTTCCAAGTTATTAATCATTCCAATCCAAAACCGGCAAATATTTAAATAATTATAATATTACTCCCCACAAAATAAAATAGTAGAACTGATATACAGTCTAATAAGATGACCTCCAGGCAATATTTCTAAACACAATATAGGCAGGAACAATTTAATTTGATATAGCACATGCAAACTGGTGTATTTTTTAGACTGCCTTTCAGATTTGTAAGTTATTTAACTTATTCCATAAACTAATCATTCAAACTAAGAAGCAGTATTGTTGTAGTCTGAGAACAGTCAATTTCCTCAAATATTATTGCCGGGTCATTAAATACTATGCACCGCTTACTCTGAGTGGGCAAATACCTTAGTGTAAGGGAACGTCTTCTTAATGTGATAACAGATTTGGGGTCTGGCTTCTTAGTGTGCTCACAATGGTCAAGACGCTCAATCTTTCTTAGCCTCTGTTTCTGTATTTAAAAAATGAAAAGAAGGGTATATGTTTATATAGAATATGTGTTTCAAAATGCTCATCATCCCTAATTATTAGAGAAATGCAAATCAAAACCACCCTGAGATACCATCTAACTCCAGTGAGAATGGCCCACATCACAAAATCTCAAAACTGCAGATGCTGGCATGGTTGTGGAGAGAAGGGAACACTT
>CAUYON010124994.1:0-12090 GCA_963573935.1 Arctocebus calabarensis
GAGACTTTACAGCCTTTGTATTAACCTGGATGGAAGTGGAACACGTTATTCTTAGTAAAGCATCACAAGAATGGAGAAGCATGAATCCCATGTACTCAATTTTGATATGAGGACAATTAATGACATTTAATGACACAGTGGCGGTGAAGGAAGGGGAGAGCAGAGAAAGAATGAGGGAGGGGTGGGGAAAGGAAGAGCAGAGAGAGGGAAGGAGCGAGGGGAGAGGGTGGGGTCTTGGTGTGTGCCACACCTTTGGGGGCAAAACTCAATTGTAGGACTTTACCTAACAAATGCAATCAGTGTAACCTGGTTTCTTGTACCCTCAATGAATCCCCAACAATAAAAAAAAAAAATTATTTTTATCACTATAATAATTCTGTGAGTTTTTGCTAGGTCTTTCTTTTATTAAACACATTTTTATAGATGTTAAGGTCTTGATCTTGGCAACTTGGCTTTTGTCAACCAGAATTCTTGTTCTCAGCAACAGATACAATTATCTATGTTTTTTAGCACCCCATTTGCTTTCTCCGGTCATGGATGCTTTCTGCCATCAATAGTTATATCATTCATTGTATGTATGTAAAGAAAAGAGAAATCACTATTTAACTTCCTTTTGTCATTAACACAATGGGAAAACTGGTGATAACAGTGAATAGGTAAGGTGTAACAATCATCTGGATAAAACTTAAAAAACAGTCTGATAGAATGAACATGAAAATAGTTTTAGATGCATAAGATAATTTATGACAATAATTAATTGCTTCCTTTTTATTGTAGTATTTTGGACTTGAGGTATTTTCTTATAAAAGCTTGACAAAAAATTAAATAACAAAAATAAAAGTTCGAATGTCAGAAAACTTTGTATATCAAAATATATTATCAAAAACATATATATTCTCAGGTCAAACTGCATACATAGACTGGTTTTCATTTTTTATTGGTTCCCCTTTTCTCCAGTCTTCCACAGATTAACTGAAATTAAGTCTGTTTCCCAACATGAGAGAGTTGTTCTGGAAATTTTTGAAATATTCTTATTTTTCCCAGAGGAAAAAACACAATCACTCACACAAATGCACTCTTTTTGTGTTCATGTATAATTCCTCAATTTAACTTCAAGAAATGTTTAATGTATTTCTACAGATACCATGGTTTGTTGCATTTTTCTAGCCAGGAGTATATTTACACCGAAAGTAGTTTATCTTGGTGTCACAACAGAAAACTGTTATTTCCCTTGTCTTTGCATGATCTTGATGCAGTGAATAAAAAAGATTAGGAAAAAAGGGGAGTGTGAGTGGCAAGACCCAAAAGGGAATGCCTACAGGCCTTACACAATAATAGAAGTATCTGTAGAAAAAGACCATTCAATGATTGTGCTCAATTTCAGTCAAAATAACCCACACTGGAAAGTGAGAAAAATACATCTCTATGATTTGGATTATGTCATAAGTAATGGCTATAAAAAATATAAAATCAGTATCAGCCTAGTCCACAAGAGAAAAAAATAGTTACAACTTTTTAAAAAAGAATAAATGGAAGAACATTGAAGCAAGTCTGCTCCCTTTGAAAGCAGGATTCTTATCTCCAAAGGATAACTGCATTCGCTACAAATCTTATAATATCTTCCAGGGCACATGTGCACCAGCTGATCTTAAAAGATACATAGCATTATGTGGCTGAGTATCTTTAGGAAAAATCCAACTCTTAAAGTTAAAATATAGTTGGAGGCTTACCAGGTGATATTTACTGCGTATCTTGTTAGAAGGGGAAATCATTAGTGATTAGTTCACCCAACGTTAAACCTTTTACGCCTTACAGAAACCATTGTTATCATTAGCTTATTATGATTTCACCCCTTTCCTTTAGTATTATCAGTATACTGGCTGCTTTTATATCATCACACTAATGTACTCGCTGCTATCACTGTATTTTCTCCCATTATAGATTAAATTACAATTTTTCCTGGGACACTCCAAACAGTGAGTCAAAAGAAAGTTTCTTTTCATTTTCCTACTATTCCTTCCTTCAAAAATAAGTGGATGACGATTTGTACCTTTTCATTTTTTGTTTATTTCTTTGTTAAACAGCACAACACAATTTCATGTAGGTATATTATGTTGGTAATTTAGATAATGCAACCATTGGCACCATTACCAACCCTCCCCCCCCTTTTTTTTTTTTGAAGAGAATGAGAATCATTATACTTACTTTTGTGTAAACAGTAGTTTCTTCCACAATGTGCCTTAGACTTTTCTCATAGCTATAGTAAGATTGTCTTCTTTAGACCAAATTAGCTTTCAATCTTCCTGGTAATTCTTGTTCTGGAGTATTTGGTTTTATAATGAACATAACATTAATATTATTATTAATAATACCTTTTAAATGGTATTATTATATTGAGTAATACAACTGTGCCCAGGATGGTAGATATTATAACATCGGCCTCAAAACAACCATTGCATTAAATATGCAATATTAAATCATCTCATATGGGGATAGCTTCGTTAATATTTCTAGTCTATTTTTTCCCTTTAGCTAGATATAAAAAGTGGATTTTGTACACTCAGCTGTGTTTTTCATATTGTTTATAAACATGTGTAGAGATATTTTAAAATATATTGTCTCAAAGCCTACAGCTAGTGACATGTTCTGTGAATATTTTTGATTTTCAGGAAAATCCATTCTCAGTAGCATAGTTGATGAGCCTGTGGTTACCCGGCCTCAGCCCCTACCCTTACTGTCTGCTCTCACCTCACTCCCCCCGCTGCATCCCCTGGCTCTGGTGTCGTCCAGTCACCCCAACCCCCACATTCCCTGAAATCCCAGGTTCTCCTACATTCTAGCTTTTGCGTACACCATTCTTTCTGGATATAACATTCTTTCCCCTCTACATTCAGCAAGTTGATTCCTTTTTATCCTTAGGTGCAAAAATGGAAGTCACATCCTCAGAAAAGTGTTTTCTGTCATCCTAAGCTTGGGTTCAACTGTGTCACTTTGGTCTTTCTGTGTAGGAGGCAGCAGGCTGAGTTCTTCAGGGATCTTCCACCTCAGGTAAAGCGCCCACTCAGGGGATGTCTATGTGACTATCTCTGCGTGGGGATTCAGCAGTGCAGGTGGGCTAAGACCTTTAGATTCTGGATCGTTAGTTTGAATTTAGGGAAGCCGAGATAGCTCAAAGGGATGAAACCTGTTTCCCCTTCTCTTCTCCCTGTATACATTATCTGGCCATTTCAGATGTCCCCTCATCTACCCTAGGTACCTGTTCACCCAACTGCTCCCCTTCATCCAACCTTCTTGGGGGCCTTGAGCTCCCCGTCCTTTTACCATTACCTGCTATGCATTCTTGTACATTACTCTGTTGCTGTATTCAGTAAAAGATCCCTGAGAAACAGAACCAGGACGGTACTGTCCTTAGTTGCCAGGAGACATGAAAGACTGTGTCCACCTCCCCAGGCTCTCAGGCGTCAGAGCACTAAGTCTGTGTGAATGTTTTGGGTTTTTCCAGCACTGACTCCCTTGTCAGCCGCTGTCTCAGGCTGGGGTCTCCTGGAATGGGAATCCCGACATTCCTCACACATGTTGCAGCGCTTACCTCAGGAGGTGGGAACTCCCTGCTCACCTGTATAGCCCACTGCTTTGTACTTCCCACTAAGACTGAACACCCAGACATTGCAGGCAAGAAAACAATGATTGATTAAATAAAGCAGGGAATGAAATTCCTTGCTGAATAGTGGAATATATGCTACACACACAAACATATAATACCTTTTGCTCTGTTTTTACAACAAAAATGTTTTATCTCATTCTGATTTCCATCTCACTCCTTCATTTTCATGGGTTATCTATAGGTGTTTTGAAGCCATGACTGTTGGAGGTCTCATCCTAGTCTATGCTGATCACTGATTAAAAAAAAACACTTCATGAAATGTGTTCAGAAACACATAGTAATATTTTTGGAAAGATTTTTCTCTTCCTCTTTTGTCCAATTAATGAAGCATTTGTATCCATGGTACCCCTGCTGTTAAGTGGTTAGCTTTCTTCTTTAGCTTTAATTAAGTGTCTTCTGTAAAAGAAGACTTTTTAAATTTGTTTTTAATCACAAACAAGCGAAAAATGTCTAAATTCCCATGAGGTGTTTTCCTAACTTTTTTGATTATATTTAAACAAAAGAGGCAGTTGAACCCTTGTGCTTCTCTCTCACGTCTATGGAATTGACCTTACGGAATATGTGATAAATTTTTTAGTCACCAGGAACTACTTGCTTTTAAAAATGAGAAGATTTGCATCAAAACACTAACAGCATGAAATGACTGCTGTTCACATTGAACTTAACTAAAATACTGCCAGCAGAAATGAATCTCCAGACGAGATGCTTTTTATTAGAAAGAAACAGAACAATCTGCAAAGAATTTCATAAAATGTTTTGGGGGGTAATTTGCCTTGTAATGGTCAGTTTCAAACAGTGTCCATTCTTTGTTAACTGGAGGATTCTATCGTTGTTTTCTCTAAGTCAACAAACCTGAGTAAATATTGTGGCATTGCCATATTTTTTGTAAATCCTGGAACTTTGTGATTCTTGACTAATGAATAACGTCAAGTAGTAAAATATTTTATTTACTCTGCATTCGAACACTACTCAGATAGAATGAAAAGCCTGAATATTTACATGATAAGACCATTAACAGTTGTGTATAGTATTGATATAATAGACTAGTTTCTGATTTTTTAAAAGAATACAATTTTAAGTGAAATCATAATCAAATGTTAATTATACATTTCCTCTGACTGTACAAATACATATTCAAATCATATAAAATTATGCAACAAAATGTTTAGGATGAATTGGGCTATAACTTCAGATGAAAATAATTGAAAACTACCCAGATGTGACTTCTAAATAGTCCATGTGTTCTCTGTTCTCCTAATGCCAACGTATTTTAGGAATTTATAATATCATATTCCTTAAATGAAACACTCCATGTTGTAAATTGCTAATCTAAAATTCATTGTTCTACACAAATATGCATTTATGGGTGCTTTATAACTGATATCTTCTGCACGTTGATAATCTGTGCACCTCAGATATTATTTTTGTAATGTTCTCTTCTTTTCTCTGCTAATTGTCTTGAAATATTGGTTTATTCATGCTTTCTCAACTTGCTTACTCCTCTCTTCTCTTTAATGGATCCAATTTTTGGTTTGCGTTCTTCATCATCTTTAACCTTTCTGACAGTTTTGCCCCATGAGCGACCTTTCCCCATGAATTTCTCCTCTCTGGACCACAGTAACACTCCTTTCTCAGGATTTTCTTGTTCTACTTGACTGGCATCACTTTGCTCATATTCTTCCAAGTCTCCTGTGTTCCCAGAGGTTTAAATCCACACTCTTCGCATTGTCATGCACCTGTTCATTTGGACTAGATGACCATTTAGTCAAAGCAAATGTAGGAAAACATGTCAGCTCACAGGAACAAGACCGGAAAAGTGTTAGACAAGATGTCCAGGCCTCAAGCATGTTCCTAGATTCAGAATAGAACTGAAATCGCAAAAGGAGCATTACAGTGTTAATTAGAAACTGATCCAGAGACCCTGCCACAAAAACCAGCCTAAAGCAACAGAACTTTGGGGGAAACAAAGGGAATGTGTCATATTTTACATTCAGCTAATAGCAGTCACACTAATCTCAGATTCCATACTAATATATCTGAGTTTATGACAGGCTACCAATCACAGTCCAGTCTGATGCAAAATTTAAATGGTGTTCAGTTTGCTTTCTGAAAATATAATTGTATGGGGTTGGGATGACAGTACGGCTTAGACTAAGGCATGTTGGCTCATGCCCTTAATCCTAGCACTCTAGGAGGCCAATGCAGAAAGATCGCTTGGGGTCAGATGCTAAAGACCAGGCTGAGCAAGAGTGAGATCTCATCTCTACCTCTGGACTGAGATATCCCACAAGGCTCACTCTTGTGACCCATAGTTTGGGCCTCTGCAAGAAGCTCAGTGGGGTCTTCCAACAGGAGTGTCTTAGATCTCCTCCACATGGCCTTTGCATGGCATGAGGCTTGCTCACAGGATGACAACTGGTCTTCAAGAGAAAATGTGTAACTTTACAAGGTAGATCCCCTAAGACTCAGACTCAAAGTGAGATTCTGTCATTTGTTTCATTGTCTTGATCAAAGCAAGTTGAAGGGCTAGCCTGTTATTTAAGGGATGGGCAATGGACTTTACCTCTCACTAGTAGATGTATACAGTAGAGAAGTATACATAAGAGATGTGCTTTAACCCACCATACGTACATGGTGGGGACTATGTTCTGGGACTACCATCTAAACGTTATATTCCCATATTTTCAGAGTGGACTAAAAGTATATAATATAAACATTTGGGGAAGAACCACGTCACACTATTGAATGCATATTGTCAATTAAAATCATTTTGATTTAAAATATATATGTGTGTGTCCATATATATATATATATATATATATCTGCTACTAGTTTAAAAAATGCTATCCTTTAAAAAAATTTTGAATATATGTTGGATCAATATCTTGTGTTTCTTTCCAAAAATCGTTTGTGATGAATTTTGTCATAGCTAATCATGACTGAGCTGATGCTATCTAATAATAGCATGACATGAATATATACTAATTAACTCTAATATTTAAAGCACATTAAATATCTTAGCTATATTGTAGAATGCGATTTCTATTCTACTAGCTATAAATTTCAGATCACTGAAATGTGGGTATGTTTTACAAAAATATCTAGAAAGATAATGCAAAACACAATTAAATTTATATTTTCTCACCTTTTAAACTGTGACACCTTTTGTTGTCATTATTATTCTATTTTTTTCTATCTCATTTCTACCCTGATGATTTACTTAAACAGCCATTTTAGAGATGAAAGGTGTATCAATTTGAAATAATATGTGAAATATATTTCTATGGAAAGTAGAGGAACTCAAAAGATAACACAAACTTGATATTTTCCTAGATTATTTCACCGTTTGAAATTCCTTTAAAACACAAACTTTGATTTAGATTTAAATTCTGTTTCCTGTGTATGAATCATCATATTAATGAGGAAGTTGAAATCAATAGGACAGTTTTCAAGCTGTGAAGTGGCTTTTTAAATTATTTCTCTGTAGGATGGGTCTAAGGTGAATTTATTATAACCATAAAGTTATCTAAGAAGGAGAAATAGCTTCTTTCTCCTTTTCGTTACCCATGATTTAACCATCACAGCCATATCTAAATGGCTCTTGTAAATCCATATTAAATTAAAGTTAGAGTCCAGTTAATTTCTGTAACACTATTGGTTGTCCACTTGGGGGAGAAGTCAATTTCGACTTGGCTCAAATCCTTTATTTCTATTTTAGACTTTCATGGTGTTGTTTACATGACAGTACCATGTACACTCATAATAAAGGCCCACTTTGTGAGATAAATCAAAATAAAATTTAGATATTAAAAAAAATTCTCTTGAAAAATTTCTGTTCAAAGACATTAGTCCTCAAAGAACAACCATAGTAAACTCAAATGGCGAAAGAAACTTTACAAAATAATGTGGGATTGATTGCAGCTTTGAATATTTTGCTTATTTAAAACCTGCCAATTGACTAGAACTAATGTCAGTACCCAAATATGCATGCTCTTACATGCTTTTATGTTTTAAAATAATAGGTCAGTGTGTGTGTGTGTGAGGATGCGTGCATGCATACATGTGAATAGAATATTTAATGTTAAACTGCCAGGGCTATTTGGCACAAAAGATTGGCATTTTTCAAAAAAGAAAAAAGTCAGAAGTTACAACTATTTCGACTACCTCTGAGCAATGAAAAAATAAATATTAGTATTACAAAAATACAATCCCTGTAGTTTACCCAGGCTTATAAATATGCCAGAAATATCCAAGTGATTAATTTGGTTTGACAGACACTGGCATTCCCTGCAGCAGTATATGAAAAGGTGCTATTGCCCCATTCACCATGGGCGATTCGATGAGTTCTAAAATTCTAAGCATCATGACAGTTTCTAAATACACTTGAATAAAATGCAAAATACTCTGTAATCTGTAAATATCCCCACCCCACTCTCTTACAAGGAGGATTCTTCTTGCCATATAATCTGTTTTTCAAAATCAGCAGAATCCCTGCCACACGTACACACTGTTTTCTGCTTTTATGGAATGATTCTGCAACTAGATTGTGTTCTACTCTTAGAAATTGAATTTTCAACCTGTATTGCAATTCTAGACAGTGAATTTGTCATCTGAACTCTAGTTTGTTACCCAACTCATACTACTTAAAAAATGTTTGGAGATGGCAAAAACTAAATGGTCATATTAACACCGGTTGATTATGAACTGATATTCAGTCAATACGTGGGAAGAAAATATTCAAACTACTAATTTTAGAAAAGATTTTTAAAATTACTGGTAGTCATCCCTGTTACGCAGCAATTGTGATGATTAGCCAAATCAGAGACATCTAGAGAAGCTAGAACTAATTGGCTGGTTCTACATGTTCTGAAATGTTGAGGAAAATTTTAGCTACAGGCCCACATCCACACATAGGACACAATTGTCACGGCTTTGCCTTTTGTCAGACAGGCAGATAAATATCTATAAAAAGTGGTAAATATTTTATAAATAGATAACTACTTCCAAATATTGTAAATTGGTCAATGTAGAAAAAAATCTAGTTTGTTCTAATTTTCCTGTGGGTATGTATTTTCCATCAATATATCCAGAGTTAGCATGATTCGATTCTAATTACTGGAAGTGCTATACAACTGTGTGAAGTGAGCTTCTAGCACTTTGATGGAGCAATGTCTTCATCACTTTACATGGCAGACAAAACTGATAGAGAAAGTAAATCATCTGTACACATATTTCTATTAACAAAAAAATTGAAACTACTTCAAGATATAGATGCACTTCAACAGCCTTTCAGTAGCAATATTTTAAAAGCATAAGAGATCGTTTCTAATGTGATTTTTTAAAAATTATCCAGTTATTTTAACTATCTTTATTATATAACCAGAACTAACATTTCATATTTGTATATAGGAATTAAATAACAGATTGCTTTGTGCATTTGAATTAAATTCTATATATAAATACGAATTTTTTACATCTTGATTTCAGTGTTGTTAAAATGCTACTTAAACATTACTCAAATACATCTTTTTAATGTATATTCAGCTATGAAACTTCTTTTTCCTTAATTTAATTGTTAGCTAGTTTGTAGATTTCAGTTGATCTTAACTATTTTGAATTAAATTGAACTGAATTTATTTGAATGGGCAGTTGTCCTAGGGCAGGCTAAGAGGAACTAAGACAAAATATAAGGGGACTTGCCAGCAAGATAGCGTATGCCTCGAGGTCAGCAGTCAGAGGACTGGAGTTCCGTATCCATGAAGATCCACTAAATACAAGAAATGATGCTCTATTCTGACTTTTGAATATCTTGTGACAACCAGTGGATGGTACACTGTGATGGAGTTCCCATAAGAACATATGGGAAAAAAATCCAAGCGAATTGCCTGTTTAATTTCTGTTCTCAGGGTTCTTATACTAACTGGGAAGCATTTTGCAAGTATGTAGTATTTAAACAGAGTTAACAAGGAACGACATAACAGGCTCTGAGATCCTCGCCTGCAGTGACAGTGCACCTAGCTTCACAACAAGGGCTGGAGTCTGCAGTCGTCTCAGCACCCTTGGGCTGCTGCAGCCAAATGTCCCAGAGAGGACCTCGGAGTTTAGATGCCCACAGGGGACTCAGTAGACAATAGGGGGTTAGTGCCACAGTTTAAAGGCCGACCTGCCTTCACCTGACATGGGGCAAACCACAGTCTAATTTTTCTTCCAGAGCTCTCTGTGGTCTACCTGCAATTGTGCCTTCCTCGAGTTCCTGGCTTTAGTCATCTTGCCTTCCAAACTCCCTGACTGGTTTCTCCTGAACCCTCAGACACAAATTCTACTCTTAGTGTGTCCTTCTGGGGAAACCAAGTCACCTGCCAGACAATCAGGACGATACCTGCTACTCAGAATAACCCACGGATAAATATTAATGCCTGAAGTTGATGGTTTCCATTAGGTATGGAAGGGTGTTCTCAAATCCAGTCTGAGAGTGACCTGCATCAGAACCTTCTGGGATTATTATTATTAACAAGCAGGGATTTAGTCCCCACTAAATACCTACTGAATCAGTCACTAAGGCTGGGATATAGAGGTTGTCAGTTTTTTGTTTTTGGTTTTTATTGACACAAGGTCTTACACAGTTGCATGGAGTAGGGTGCAGGGGTATCATGCTGGCTCACTGCAACCTCCAACTCCTGGGCTCAAGGGATCCTCCTGCTTCAGTCTTCTAAGTAACTGGGGCTACAGATATGCACCAACATGGCTGGCTTTTTCTTTCTTTCCCTTCCTTCCTTCCTTCTTTGCTTTCTTTCTTTTTAAATACAGTGTCTCAATATGTTGCTCAGGCTGGCCCTGAACTCCTGGCCTCAAGCAATCTTCCCATCTTAGTCTCCCAAAGTGCTAGTATTATCAGCATGAGCCATCACCCATGGCTCAAGTCAGCATTTTTAAAGAAAGTCTCTAGGTGATGTTTATACACATAGAACTTGTTAAAAAATAAGTCTGATCTAAGTCATGTATGAAAAGCAGGTTTATTTCTTAATTCCCAGATGGCTGGAACTGCTATTTGCGATAGTGTAGGCTGCCTATAACAGTGAAACCAGACAGATCTGACGCTATCTGTAAGTACACACACTGGCTGCCAGGAATGAGTCAATTTCTTAGAGATAATAGAATTATTTAAGATGCTTTTTAAGGATGAGGAATCCAAGATCTAGATAGGTTAACCAATCTGCCCGGTAGCATGGAAAGGCTATCTTACAATGAAACAAAGCCCAGCCTTCCAAGTTCCTTAAACATGTGCTCTTCTTATTTGTTCTGCCTTCTATGGCTGTTTCATAGTACAGTTCTGGAATTAAAACAAGCGTATAACAGAAACAACCACTACCACAATATTTGCAATCACAGTTAATCATTTGGCCTATTATGAACAGAATAGAATTGCTAAATATGAACATGCTTCAGTGGGTAAGATTATTTGTTTCATGTACATCTCTAACTTCTCCACTTTATTGCATTCTAACTTCGCTAGAAGGTTGAATCTGATGGTTATAGGGGCTACATCTAGAAAAGCCATTCATACATGGGAGCATTTTCATATGGGTGTGGCTTTGTTTAGAATATATTACATTATTTTGTGGCTTAAATTAATTAAGCAACAGAATTGTTAACTTGGTATAGCAAAAAACACATATGCTTGGTATCAAGTAAAAAAAGGCAATTATTGACTAACAAAATTGTTCACTGTTTAACCAGCTGATTTGTTATCACATGGACAGAGACTATCCATACGCTTGTATTAAATTACCACATTCTTTTTTTTTTTAATTTTATTTTTTTTAATTGAATCATAGCTGTGTGCATTAGTTCAACCATGGGGTACAGTGTGGGGGCTTCACATGCAATTTGAGATATTTTATCAACCTGATTGACATACCGTTCATGATATTTTCTCGTTTACTATATGAAAACATTTTTGATCCATATTTAGAAGTTTTCTCCTGACCCTTCAAACATGTACCACCCATGTGATCTCATCCTTTGTCCCAACTCCCCCACCCTCTCCCTCCTCTTCCCTCCCTCTCCCCTTTCCCCATCTTCCTGTGCAATAAATGGGCTGTAGCCTTCACTTGAACGACAAAGAATTTGTCTCATATTAGGGGTTTATACATTGGATACTTTTTGTTCCATTCTAGAGATACTTTGCTAAGGAGAACATGTTCCAGCTCCATCCATGTAAATATGTAAGAGGAAAAGTCACCCTCTTTCTTTAAGGCTGCATAATATTCCATGGTATACATGTACCACAGTTTATTAATCCATTTGTGTATCGATGGGCTCTTGGGCTTCTTCCGTGACTTAGCAATTATGAATTGGGCTGCAATAAACAATCTGGTACAGATATCTTTGTTGTTCTGTGATTTTTGGTCATCTGGGTATATACC
>CAUYON010125000.1:0-10397 GCA_963573935.1 Arctocebus calabarensis
GTGCAGGGAAAACTCTTGAAAGAATTGGCCTGGGTGAATACTTTATGAGGAGGACCCCCCAGGCAATTGAAGCAGTATCAAAAATTCACTACTGGGACTTGATGAAACTGAAAAGCGTCTGCACGCCCTGTGTTTCTTTCTTGATGGGACACTTACCCATGCACGCAGCTATCAAAACACTACACCTCATGCATGACTGAAAGCCTGTTCTTAGGGTGAGGGCATTTCTTAAAACTGTTCTAACTAACCCTTCTTGCAACTATTCCAAAAGGGACACATGGCGTTTGTCTGACATTATTCACGGTTTCAAACAACTTATTTTGGTGCCTTATATAAGATCATATGCAATGAATGGCATATAGGTTATAAAAATAATCTTTGGTAAACCTGCTAATTTTTTATTTCCATTACATAAACCTCTATTTTAGGAGCATTCACCCAAAATTTCCTTATTTAATAAATGTATCTATATACACAATCTTAAAAAATAAAATCTCTTATTTATGTTGCATACATTTATTCTGAGGGAGCCTCCCTACAACTCAACAGTATTCTTTTAGCCAGAAATATTTCCATTGCTAGAAATATTTTTAGAACAGAACAGATTTTTCCTGTTATCATGGCTGCATCAAATGTTATCCTGAATTTTAACTAAAATGGCCAAACATTTTCAAAGTCATCGTGCAGTACAAGGGCCTAACACACAGTGTCTGGAGACCACGCCCAGTCAACTTTGTCAAATGCCTGGTTGATTCACAAACGAAGTGAATCTCTTCACTTGTTCCATCACCTCGATTATCTGGTCAGCGACGGTCAAAGTGAATCTCCAAAGGGCCACATATCCTAAAGCAACAAGAGTTTTAAAGAACAGTCTAGCCACTCATGAGCGATGCCTTTTTATTTTCCCCATGACATCTGGTTAAATTCCTTTTTTCAAATATTTTCCTTTACATCATTTCCCCTGCTTTCTGAAGTCATAGTTTACAGATTTTTCTTTGATATAAAACATTTTGAATATCTGATATGATTCCAAGTCTCAGGTTAAAAATACTCAGAAAATTCACAGGGTGTTTGGGCAGAGATAGGGTTTTCTTTCTTCCTTTCTTTTTTTATTAAATCATAGCTGTGTACATTAGTGCAATCAAGGGGTACAATGTGCTGGTTTCACATACAATCTGAAATATTTTCATCAAACTGTTTAACATAGCCTTCATGGCATTTTCTTAGTTATTGTATGAAGACATTTGTATTAAGACATTTGTATTCTGCATTTAGTAAGTTTCATCTGTACCCTTCTAAGATGCACCGTAGGTGTGGTCCCACCAATTACCCTCCCTCCAACTACCCTCCTCCCTCCCCTCCCCTCCCTTGCCCTTTTCCCCATATTCTTGTGCTAGAGTTGGGTTATAGCCTTCATATGAAAGCTATAACTTAGCTTCATAGTAGGGCAGAGTCATTGGATACTTTGTCTTCTATTCTTGAGATGCTTTGCTAAGAAGAATATGTTCCAGCTCCATCCATGTAAACATGAAAGAGGTAAAGTCTCCATCTTTCTTTAAGGCTGCATGATATTCCATGGTGTACATGAACCACAATTTATTAGAGATAGTGTTTTCTTATCCAACTCTTCAGGAGTGAGAAGAGGTGAGGCCTTGCTCACTACATCTTGCAGGAGGATAAGGCTTTCTTTCCTTCTTGCCACTCTGTCTTGGTGGATCTGTTACTTTTATTTCTTCAGTGAAATGGAATCTGGAAAGCCTTTGAACCACAAACAAGCAGCTTACTATTTTTACCAGGTCAGGTTTGCTGGAGCAAACCTGTGTGAGGGAAAACTCAAGAGCATTTTGGAGCTGGGGACTCACATGCCAGCCCTACTGTCGTGCAGATCTGGTGGCTTCATGATTTCAGAATTCTGACCTCAAAGAATTCCCACAAACCTAAGTGGATGAGAATTGTGTGCATGGCCAGATTTATCACGAAAGGTTAAAGAGAGTGTGTAATATAAGAAACAGGATCCTTAGATACCCTGGATTTGTAGAGAAGGAGAGATCTCCTTCTCTCCAGGGCAAGAGAATCAGAACATGAAGTGTAACACGTGAAGTCTATTTTTGCATTGCTGGGCATCTGCTGAATGTTTTCATATTATTTTCACATGTCATTTGGAGCTTTCTTCCAAGAGGTATTAACAAAATTAAGGACCAATAAAACTTACTTCTGTGTGCTGTGGCCATTTTTAGTATTCAACAGTGAAATCATGGTCATCATGTTGATAACGCGGAACTAGAAAAGTCTCTAAAATGATACCAATGGTCATAAGGAGATAAGATGAACAGAAGATCAAAATCGCATTCAACTGGGAAAGCAAAAATATTGATAGGGGAGAAGAGGGGCCAGCCAGGAGACAGAGGCACTCGGGGAGTCGAGGGACGGTGAATTACTCAGCACAACCACGGAAAGCCCAGATACGGAGGCGAGTCTCTGAAGATTTTGATTTAAGAGCTGAAAAATTGGCTGCCTTCCAGAGAACAACACAACAATAATACAAAATTGATTTCATGAGAAGAGATTAAAGGAGTCGATTATAAAGAACTTGGATAAATAATTATTATGATCCAAGACAGTCTCCCGAGATTGGATAGCTCAAAAGCACTTTGGAGGCTGGATGAGTGGAGTGGGCCCCACAGATGCGCAGACAGGATGCCACCAGGACGGAAGACGGAGTGTTCACACGGCACGTGGGGCAATCACATCAAAATGCATCCAACCGAGCTGAATGTCAAGGAAACCTTTTCTTTTTCCTTTAAAAATTAATAAATAGATCAACTGTACATTTAGTCTGCCTGGGAGCAGTAGGGACTAGTGAAATATTTGTTGCTAGGGAGACTTAAAATTAGGTGTAGGGTAAGAATAAACATTTCTTGAATTAGACTAAACGAATGTACAATTTTCCCTGGCACCGTAGTTCTGATTCTTCCCTAGATTTTTCCAGGGCATGTCAGTGTTATTTACGGCCACAGATGTGTCATTTTCTGTGGTTTTAATTCCTGGTTTGTGCTTTAGCTGTTCTCTCTTCTAGATACAGAGGTTTGCTGTGGAAATGGCATCAGCCCTCGCCTGTGTGTGACCCGTGGGAGGTGACCACTTTCTTAGACCGGCTCCGTTCTCTTGTTCCCTCCATGAGGCCCTCTTTTAAGTGCAGTTGAAAATAGGGGCAAGAATTATAATTTTCTGATGATGATTTCTCTTTCTGCAAGTATAAGTCTATAGATTCTGAAACAGTGCCTCTCTGGTTGCCAGCCCTCACTAAATGTTCTCTGCGGAAGTGAATCGACCTCTCCAGACATTAATGTGCTTTCTTTCTACGGAGCAACACTAGTTTAAAAACTTGTTTTTCTGTTTAAAGTAGAAGAAGTGATGTTAAATCTTCATCTATGGTTTGAAATGATTTATTTCTGCCACACAGCAAAGGTAATGATTTTGATGATGGGGTGTTATTTTTCTCATTCTGATATGGTCTCTTTTGTTATTCTTAATGATTTCACATTCAACTGTATTTTGTCTAATATTATCTTTGCTAAAAAAAAAAAAAGTAGAGGAAGTGATTTCTAATGGATCCCACACCTCACGCCTCTCTGACCCCCACTTTCTTGCCGGAGGTGTATTGCACACCTACACACGTGCTGTTCCTTTCCGTGTCTGGGAGAGCCACTGAGTTTCCTGATCCACACTCAGAGCCTCGCACCGTCCCTTCACAAGGTATCGAGTGCAAACTGTGAAAACTCTGAATCCTCTTACAACTCTTCACGTTTAGGAAGTATTCCCCTGCTTTCACAAACGTCGATTAACCCTGGAAAATTTTCCAGACTAGGCATAGAGTTATATAATTATAAATAGTTATTTCAGGTAGAGTTAATGATTTTCAATTATTATGCCAATTACACTCATTATCTTACTTATGAGGTTTTATGGTAGGTAGTAAAAATACATACTTTGAGGAGAAATATATTCTTTCTGAAAATGAAGCTGTGAGACCAATAAACTTGACCTCTCATTCATAAGCGTATTACAAAAAAACTTGCAGCAGAGGAAAAGGCAAGCATCTGTGGCTTCTTTTCTCAGGGAGCCATGAATATTCCATACAGATGCCTTTCAGATTTCTCCCCAAAGGGCCCTTGGAACCAGACCTTGATGAGGGGCGATCCCTGCTTACCAACCCACTGGCATTTGTTAAAGTCAAAAGAAGGCACCCATAGTGAAGATAAACTTGGTACCACATGTAGTGCCTTTTATATTAAATGCAACCTTGGGTGACTACTTGGCATTTCACCTCATTGATTTATTAGAAATGTCTTTTGGAGAATTTTATAGTAAGGACCACTACATTTTTGTTTGTGCTGCTGTTTGTTTTTTTTAATTAATGACATATGGTTTTTGTAGGCATTTCTATAAAAATGTTGGCACTAGATCTTTTGATCAGGAGCATACTCTGACACCGTCATCTTCTTTGAACGGGAAAACCAAGTATGAACTGCATACCTGTGACTTTTCCAGGAATGTGACCACTGGGAATGAGACGGAGACTTGTGTGCACGAATACCTTAGAATATAGGTGTGTGTGTTCACACCCCACGCTCTAAGTGCGGTGAGATAACCTCTGTGTGTGTGTTCACACCCCACTCTCTAAGGGCGGTGAGATAGCCTCTGTGTGTGTGTCCACACCCCACGCTCTAAGTGCGGTAAGATAACCTCTGTGTGTGTGTTCACACCCTACTCTCTAAGGGCGGTTAGATAGCCTCTGTGTGTGTGTCCACACCCCACGCTCTAAGTGCGGTGAGATAACCTCTGTGTGTGTGTTCACACCCTACTCTCTAAGGGCGGTGAGATAGCCTCTGTGTGTGTGTTCACCCCCCCACGCTCTAAGTGCAGTGAGATAGCCTCTGTGTGTTCACACCCCATGCTCTAAGTGCGGTGAGATAGCCTCTGTGTGTTCATACCCCATGCTCTAAGTGCAGTGAGATAGCCTCTGTGTGTGTGTTCACACCCCACGCTATAAGTGCAGTGAGATTACCTCTATGTGTGTGTTCACACCCCACGCTCTAAGTGTGGTGAGATAACCTCTGTGTGTGTGTTCACACCCCACACTCTAAGTGTGGTGAGATAGCTTCTCTGTATGTTCATACCCCACGCTCTAAGTGTGGTGAGATAGCTTCTCTGTGTTCACACCCCACACTCTAAGTGCGGTGAGATTACCTCTGTGAGTGTGTTCACACTGCTCTAAGTGCGGTGAGATAACCTCTGATTCCTATGATGGGGCTTTGCAAGCTGTTTTCAATCAGTGGCACAGCTGGCATCTTCTTTTTTTCAATTTCTTTTTTGTAGGTAACAAAGATGAAAGAGCTGGTATCTTCTTCACACAAGACATGGATCACTTCTGTTTGGATCATTCACTATCAGAACCCTTGACCTGTCACTGCAAGTGACTCCCGAGCTGACCACTTTGGCTGGACTTTCTGGTGGGAGAAAGGAGAGACAGCAATGGGTTTGGACACCATCACTTAGCTCTGCTTTCATGTGGCTTACTTTTTCTCCTCCCTCAATCCTTTTATGGACATTAGATTTTGTCCTAATAGCATCGGAGTCATCTATGGACCTTCGATTCACGTCACAGCACCACAGCAAAGCCACCAGGCTCTCTTCCTTCTCCAGCCCTGCCCTTCATCCAGACCAGTGAATACAAACAGGGAGAAAACACAGCCAAAGAGATTGTTTCTGAAACATTTTACCAGGAGTAAAATAGACATTTTACCAGTAGTCCTGCCATATAGGTGGAATTAGCTTACATAGAACAAGTCATGAACACTTTCATGTGGAAAAATAGTATTATATAAAGCTTAATATAATATTAAACATTATGAAAAGTACATAAGTACATATTTACAGAAGAAACTACAAAATACAACTATGTACAATAATATCTGTTACCTTTAAATTACATAAATTTTTAAAAATTCTCCAGATTAATAAATTATACATAATATCCACAGAAATAGCTGGCACCTCTGTAGGGCATGAAGCAAGTTTAAAAAAAAAAATCACACAGTGAATAATTTTTATCCAGGAGCTCTTCGGGCACCATTCTTAATGCCTCGAATAGACTGCATCTGAAAGAAAAAATATTGTTATTAGAGATCATAAAGATGTTTGCTCTGTTTATGAAAATTACAAATGGGAAAGACAGCAGAAATGAGTAAAGATCAATATGGTTTAAGATGAGGCCATTGTTTTGGGGGCTGGGCCGTCCCCTTTAAAAACACATTATTGGATTTGGAGGAGCTCGTGATTCTCGTCAATCCTCTCTGCTTCTACAGATAATGCCACAGACCCGGAGAGAAACAAGGGCTCACTCAGGGTCACCAGCTTCTTAATGCCAGTTACTTCCAGACTGGGGACCTGAGTCCTACACATCAGGCTGTCCTTGTCTAGACCACAGTTAGCGTCTTTCAGGAGCACCAAAGATCACTCTAAAACAGGGGTTCTCAACCTGTGGGGCACGACCCCTTTCACAGGGGTCGCCTAAATACATCCTGCATATCAGATATTTACACAACGATTACAAAATCAAAATTACAGTTATGAAGTAGCAATGAAAATAATTTTATGGTTGGGGGTCACCACAACATGAGGAACTGTATTAAAGGGCGTGGCATTAGGAATGTTGAGAACCACTGGTCTACAGAGAGACTCTCAAACAAGTTAGAACAAGACAAAGGAACCTCTAATTACCCCTAGAATTCCCTCTATCCTGAGGTTCCTTAAGGAATCTGACATGCAAAAACCTTAATTTACTGTACAGATAAATTAGGGGGTAATTATTTACAATACAAAACAATTATCTGATTTACAAAAGGTTCATCTAAATAGTAGCTCTTTACAGATTATTTAACACACTGGCTGGGTGGCTGGGTTAGACCCAGATGGTATAGAGAATGAAATAAAATGTTAGGTGACACTGCCTGTCAAAGAGTATTTAGAAATGGAGATAAGATAGGTCTGAAACAATGCTTGTTGAAGTAAGATTTTCTGATTTATAGACAGACATCAGTCTGTGAAGTAAGGAACTGAGGCTGCTGCCCTCAGCCAGGTGAGCCATGAGGAGAGTTGTCCAGCTCATTCGGGCCTTCCAATAACGGCAGCCCCAGCCAATGCCCAGCCAACAACTTGGCTGCAGGATCTGGGCCAGAACCTCCAGCTAAGCCCCTCCTGAATTCCTTACCTACAGAAACTGGGAGATTAGGCTTGCCTGTGGCTCAACGGGCTAAGACGCCAGCCACGTACACCTGAGCTGGCGGGTTCGAATCCAGCCCAAGGCCCGCCAAACAACAATGACGGCTGCAACCAAAAAATGGCCGGGCGTTGTGGTGGACGCCTGTAGTCCCAGCTACTTGGGAGGCGGAGGCAAGAGATGCTTGAGCCCAGGAACTGGAGGTTGCTGTGAGCTGTGATGCCACAACACTCACTCCAGGGTGACAGCTGAGGCTCTGTCTCAAAAAAAAAAAGAAACTGGGAGATTAAAAAATGCTGATTGAAGCAGCTAAATGGGGGGTAATTTGTTAGGCATTTCTAGCTAATAATACAGTCAATCTCTACATTTGGAATTAGTCTGCGTGACAACTGAGTCCCAGAGGAGGAAGAGGTATGGGCCCCCTTCTCTTGCCATTTAATTATTGCTTGATCAAAGCAGTGCCTTATAAGGCACATAATTTTTTTCTGCTTTTTTTAATTTGAAAAATATTACATGCTTATTCTAGAAAATTTAGAAAATATATAAAATAGAATAAAAATTATATGTTTTTCCATGGTTCGGAAGAATTTATTTCATTATTGTTTCACATTTTCTCCTAGGCTTTTGTCCATATGTATTATTTTTGCTTGTTTCACATTCTGCCTTTTTACTTGGAGGAATGCCTGTGTTATAACATCCTCAAATATATCGTTCTTAGGCTCAGTAGTTAGGGTGCTGGCCACATACACTGAGGCTGGCAGGTTTGAACCCAGCCCAGGCCTCCCAAAGAACAACAACAGCTACAACCAAAAAAAAAATAATAATAACATAGTTGGGCACTGTGGCGGGCACCTGTAGTCCCAGCTACTCTGGCGGCTGAGGCAAGAGAATGGCCTAAGCCCAAGAGTTTGAAGTTGTTGTAAGCTGTGACACCACGGCACTCTGTTAAGGGTGACATAGTGAGGCTCTGTCTTAAAAAATATATATATGTCATTCTTAAAGACTGCATCATATTCGATTAAGTGAATGCATCATGGTGCATTTAATCTTCTATTGTCAAACAGCTAGGGCTTTGTAATCAAACTTTTGGCCATGAGAAGCTTCAGGTGTGACGCTTTTTCTGTCCTTTGGATGGCAGGAGAGCTACTGGGTCACAAGATAAGAGCATGTTAAGGAGCCTGATACCCCAGTGACCAAATCCTTCTCCAATGGGACTTCACAACTGAACTTCCGGTTGTGATTTCCAAGCCTCTTCTCCAGTAATGAGGCTTGGTGCTTGGAAAAGAAACGTGAAGCAGAGTCCCCAAGAAAGGGCGTCCACGGCCGGGCAGGAAGAGGCAACCCCGTGAAACGGCTCCTGCACCGTGGGGTGCCCCTCACCACCCTGCTTCTCCCATCTATGGCCATGTAGGGACCTTCTGGGTAGAAGAAATGAGTGGTACATATAGGAAGAGCTTTAGCTATTAATGTTTCCAGACTGTCATCTTGATTAATGAACTTGAAAGTTAACAAAGTAAGCTCTTACCCCTATGATACTCTGGATTCACATTTTCGTAGATAGGAAACAAGGGATTCTCTTGTTCGCTCCGCAGCTTCCTTGCTCTGAGGACGTCTCTTACACACTGATGCAAGTACGCGTACTGACACTGAGGAAAAGCAGAAACCGTGTCAGAGGAGGGCCGTTCCCAAGGTCAAGGGTGATGAGGAACGCTCAGAACGTGAGCAGTGATGTGAGCCATGCACAGGTGACCTTGAACAACACGTTTACACCTCACGGGCAGCACGCAGTCACTTATTCAGTACAAGTGACACAAATGCCCCTGGCCTTCCTCCTCCCCTTCTCCCTCCTGTGTCCCCCCCAGACGGCAGGACCAACCCCCCACCATCTGCTCAGTGTGGAGATGCCGAGGATGAAGGCCTGGGATGACCCACTTCACTCAACGAACAGTAAATATCTTTTCTTCCCTATGATTTTCTTAATAACAGTTTTCTTTTCTCTAGCTTACTCTTTTGTAAGAAGACAGTATATAATCCATATTAACATAAAAATATGTGTTAATCAACTGTGGGTTTGTAGGAAGGTTTCCTGTCAACAGTGGCTATGAAGAGTTAAGTTTTGGGGGACTCTGAAGTTATATGCAGTTGTATGCATGGGGGTTGCCAAACTCCCTTACCCACGGACCCCTTCATTGTTCAAGGGCCAATGGCAGTAAGCAAATTTCTTGTCTATCATTTCATGATTCATCTCTGGTACTTAAAAAATGACTGCTCTTTATTACCACTGAAAAAGGAATGATGCTAATTGGTAGAGAGGTGATCTTTATTTGATCTTTTAACAAGTGTGCACAGATATACAGGATTTTCTGTCAGTGCCTAGAACTATGGCTAGCACTTAGTAGGTCCTTCACAAATTAAAAAGATGAATAAATGCCCAAACTGTGCTAATTATGTGCTTTCCATAAATTATCTCCTTCAATGATGTCAATTACCTTCTGAAGTAGATATTATTATTGATGTAAACAAAAACTCAGAAGTTACGTAACTTCTCCAAGGTCACATAGCTAAGAAATTTTTCCTAGTTGGCATCTCAGAATTCATGTCGTTTTTACTACATCAATTCTCTTAGATGACTCCCAATACCATCCTTGCATTACTGAATGAGAAAATCTTTTCACTGCATACTCTCAGTTGTTCCCTTTTATTTTGGGAATGTAAAGAGAAAAAGGGGGCATGCAGGGTGGCACCTGTGTCTCAGTGGGTAGGGTGCTGGCCCCATATACCAAGGGTGGCAGGTTCAAACCCAGCCCCAGCCAAACTGCAACAAAAAAATAGCCGGGCGTTGTGGTGGACACCTGTAGTCCCAGCTACTCGGGAGGCTGAGACAAGAGAATCGCCTAAGCCCAGGACTTGGAGGTTGCTGTGAGCTGTGATGTCACAGCACTATATCCAGGGTGACAGCTTGAGGCTCTGTCTCAAAAAAAAAAAAAAAAAAAAAAAAAAAATTTATTTCCTGCAAGCCAATGAAAGATGCCACTAATGGACTCTTTGAGGTTATCTAAATTCTAACAAAAATTTAATCTCCAGCAAATTTTCTCAGTAATTAAAAAAATGCCAA
>CAUYON010125003.1:0-27317 GCA_963573935.1 Arctocebus calabarensis
CCAAACAACAATGACAGCTGCAACCAAAAAATGGCCGGGCGTTGTGGTGGGCGCCTGTAGTCCCAGCTACTTGGGAGGCAGAGGCAGGAGACTCGCTTGAGCCCAGGAATTGGAGGTTGCTGTGAGCTGTGATGCCACAGCACTCTATCCAGAGTGACAGCTTGAGGCTCTGTCTCAAAAAAATAAAAATAAAAATAAATAAAGTATATGGAACATCATCTGTGTATTTCTTTGGTTTGTCAGGCCCAGGAAAGGCTTGAACCCAGTGCCCCTGGTGCACAAGGCCAGCACATTAACCACAGATCTCTATATTTTTTAAGTAGAATACCCATTTATATACACACATATACTTAGATGTGTACACTCATATACATTCCAATACCTACAATCACATGTGAATATGAACACAGAGATTGGATGTTATTATGATCCCAATGGCTATGTGCCTCAGTGAAAATCATGTCCCCTCTTTGAACCGCACTTTCCTGATGGTGTGGCTTGGATAGGACCCTCACTCAGGTCCTCTGGACCTCTGACAGGTCATCATTTTGGGGATCAGGACAGGCCAAGTCGGAAAAGCAAATCGGCCCTCCCTGACCGCCTCATTCTGATAGGAAGGTTGAATACTCACTTGCCCTGGGTAAAGGGAAAAAAACACAGATGTGGATAAAGGTTATAGGTGTCTTTCAACCTGGAAGTATTTCTGAGACGTTTTTTCTGAGTTATGACTTTCCCTAAGCCAAGGGCTAAAGACACGGTGACATGGAACAACGCAAATCCAAAGGCAGCGCTCCGTCCTCTGGCAGCCTTCACTGAGCTCCTCGCTCATACCCGGGGCACGGTCAGGCTCCTTGGGCTTTTCTCATTCTGAAAGAGAAGCCGTTTGGCAAGCCAGGCTCTATGACCACCCATGATCTGAATTACGCACAGGTGTTCGAAAATACAGACAGATCCAGCATAATTAAGGGCGTTAAGCAATCATCTCAGGCCAATGAGGCAGCTGAAGAAAAGAAGAACAGAGTTTGGGCAACACTTTGGGAAATAAATTCCACAGCCTTTCACCAAGTTAAAATCTTGGCTTTGGACACACATAAAAATGAGCCTGGCCTGATCTTAGCTCCCAGTGGACATCTGCCAGATCACAAAATTTGACCCAATTGGCCTGCCTTACCACAGAGAAGGCCAGCAGCGCAGCAGATGGTACTGCTGGTAAGAGCCAACGTGGACGGACAGGGCAGCGGCAGGCACACGGCAGAGCACAGCTGGCCCAAGCCAGGGTGAGCGACTTCACTTTTACGAGTAACACAGTTTCAAAAAGTAACACTGGAGCAGCCGTCTATCTGATTTTCTTCTTTCGCAGACTTCAGTGACTCTTTATGTCCTATAAAACAGCTAATTCTTTTATTTTCTCTCTTACCACTTGGGACTGTTGAACAGTAGTAAAAGCAACTGCTACACCCTCCAAATGGACAAATGTCTGTTACAGAGAATTACACTAGGAGTACTTCACCATCAAGAAGATAGGGTCAGTATTTCTTCCACAAGGTTTTAGGAATTAGAAAAGGATGCGGGCAGTTACAAGGATTACTTCTCTTTAAATAAACCATTACCAAGTATAACCTTATTTGATATGAAAAACTCATTTTTTTAAAATTAAAACTGTTGTTTAGTGGGCAACACTGACTCTAGTAGTCTCTGTTTAACACAGACCGTCATTTAAAAAGAACATTGTCCAAACATTCCCCCTTTTTTATGTTTTTCCCCATTCTTCAGGGAAACACTATCTACCTTTAGAGTCATTTTAACATCTCTGGTCATTCATGTGATTTACTGAATATGGGCTATTCCTAATAAAACATCAGTACAAACAACCAAGTTGTCTAGGGGAAAAAAATAAATAAATAAAGTTTTTCCAATCTTCCCTGGCTGGTCAAGGTAAACGTTTCTAGATGGTCTGAGTGAGTTAGCCAGGCCAACACAAATGCCTTTTCTCTTTCCCCTTAAATTACAAAAGATGATCATTTTATTCAGCAATGAGCCTGACTAAATTGAAACTCTGTACAGAATTAAATATGTTCTATCTACTCAAAATGAACAGTGTATTATTTATCACTAATACTTAATGACAAAAAAACTGATAACTTTCTCCGATTATACCACTGATTTCATCTAGTCTCGCATCACCGGTTCTGTTGGTCATTAGCATAATCACAGAGCATCAACTCTGGCTTATGCAGCAAGTTTGATAACAGAGAAGAAAGTAGACACACACTATTTTAAAAACATGTTCCGATTTTCATCTAAGTATATCTTTATTTATATGGCTTTCTTACCATAAAGATGCCAGTCCTTTAAAATATGCAGAAATCACTTTCTACACTGAAGAACAAGGTGCTATATCATAACAAGGATACAGAAGTATAAAGCGCCTGTTAATTAAACATCGCTTTTTAACTCTCTACCCTGCATATGTAATGTTAAGTTCTAAGCCAAGTCTTTAAATAAGAATGAGAAAATGGCTAGGCTCCTTCAAATGAATGCTTTGCCTGTTTTTCTTTTTTTTTCCCTTAATGTAAGAGACCAGCCACTTGATAGATTATTTTTTAAAAATTAAATTCCTTGGTATATGGTTGAGATTTTTAAAGTTCTTTTTTTCCCCCCCCTAAAAACACAAACAAATGAACAAATTACAAGATTCAAATCAGGATTGATGATTTCATATGTACCCTAAATTTTCAATGTATAGGTCTGAAGAATGCTGCTCGGTTTTAGGTTCAATTTTAAAGAATATGTCTTGAATTAAAGAACCTTTAAAAGGTTCATTTGTAGGGAAAAATGAATAAGCTACAGCAGCTACATGTATCCACAGGGATGAATTTTACTAACTCTGTGTTTTAAAAAAAAAAGCAAGTTACTAAAGAATGCATACGGTAAGATATCAGTGTAAACTTGACCGTGCAAAACAAACTCATATGTTTGGGGGAATACTGTACACACAAAGTATATTTATATTTCTTAAAAATATAAAGAACCGCACGGGATGAAAACCAGCCAGCTAAGAACAGTGGCAAAGTAAGCGAGGGGGAGAAGGACAGAGGTGACATAAAGGATCTTTCAGGAAACTCTTCAACTGGACAGGAATATGTTCTTTCTTGAGCTAGGCTACCTGTGTGTAAGTGCCCACTGAATTATCCTTTGTTCCTTTTGTGTGTCTTACATATTTCACAATAAAGTCTGAAAAAATAAGCACACAATTTGAAGATAAATAGCTTTGTAAGTATCTGCCCGATTTCTTTCCTCAAAAAGGAAAGAAACTTGTTCTCAACTCAAAGATCCCATTTGAGATCCCATTTTATTCAACACTGATTACAAATACTGAAACCCTGCATCCCAGTATAAAGTCCATTTCTACTGCTTTCAGAAGTACATATTGTTACCTTATATTTAAAGAATTCATTAACCTCAGTACTCTGCTATGGGAACGTCATCTCTAACACAGACATACTGTCTGTATTCAGTAAAAGTGACTCCCCTGCTTCCTAGGCAAAACAAAACCAAAACAAACAAAAGGAATGCGATCTCTCTTTAAGGATCTTCTTAATGTTGAGTTGACGTGAACACATGCATGAGGGAGAACAAGCTAGAAGCAACCTTGTGTGTGATTTCAGAAGAAAGGGCTATCAGAGAAAGAACTTTTGCCAGGTAGAGAGTCCCTTGGCTTCCACCCCATCCCATACCAGAATATTTAAACTTTGCGCTGCAGTTGCTATAAGGACTAGACAAAAGTGAGAATCACCCCAAGTCAGCGGCAAAAAGGATGACTTGCTTCTACAAGTATAAGAATTTGTTGTAAGCTTACCAAAGTCACGGCTGTGGGTTTACTGTCAACATGCACCGCGCTGCTCCAAGAGCCATTATTTAGAAAATAAGAGGAACACAGTTAAGCAGCTGAACCCTCCTTAAACCCAGAAAAGGCGTGCAGAACAGCGGCAGGTCTGCAACAACATGCCTGGTGGAGCCCACAAAACAAAAGCTGAGACTGAACGAATTTCTATTTTAATAGGCTATCCCTCCCCCAAATTATTTAAAGTTGTCCATGAACAACAATGTTTTCTGAAGATGCCCAGGGCTCAACTAGCTTTCTGCCAAAAAAGAAAAAAAACTTTCTATCATAAAATTTCTATAACACATCACTAAAAAGGGGTCTGTCATTGATTCCCTAATGAAATGTCAGTTAATTACTTAACCTTTGTTAATGATATGATTAACATCCTTTCTACCAACAAGGCAGAATGATTTAGCATCAGGCTGAGGATCACCCGTGATCACAGGAATATTTTGTACCCTCTACCATTCCACCTTCTATTTTTTCAATCAGTTGTTTTTCATCTTCTATAGAATTTCTTTATTCTGTGGGAGAGACAATGTCATTTTGAAACTTCCCCATCAGAGATTTTTTTTTTAAGTGCTTCAGGGTATGAATAGAAATAAAAGAACTTCGTATTACAGGACTATCTCAAATGCTACCCAGGAACTAGTTGAGCCAAAGCAACTGTGAAGCTCTAAACATAAAAACAACTGCCAGTGTTTTGGCAGCTATTAAAATAAAGCCACACCCGAAGTCAAAATGGAAATTAAAAATTAGGTGAGGGCACTTCGGACACTTTATTACTGGGTAATTTCAAAAAGCACGTTACTAACACAGATGAAAAATGTCTGTACAACTTTTATTTAAATAAGTCTTTTGATCTTACTGGTTAGATCTTTAGCTGAAGTCCTGAATATTTAAACAAACCTCCTTACCACTTTATCTTCCTTTATTTCATCGTCTTTGTAGGATGCATTCTTAGGATTCTGCTTTCTGTATTTGTGTGGCATCACTGGCTAGGCTATTTCCACAAACATCTGTGCATGCCTCATCACATTCAACAACAGAGAATTTCCCAAGATGCTCAGGGAAATCAAAACACTCGTGCCAGCAGGGTTAATCCAATGAACAAACAGTTAAGATTTTAAAATTAAGATGGAATACTCAGAAAAAAAGGGAGGGGGGCCCAGAAGGCCATTTGACACTAATTGGTAACTATAACGTGACCACATCCATTGGGAAACATAGACGCAAGCGAGGCATAATTTGAAAGGAAATATCTGATATTTGGTGAAAACTACCAATATTTCAGGTTGTTCCTACCACTTCCGTGAAATATGTGGCTCTTGTTCTGCCTCTGTTTCTCTAAGTATCCAATGTTTCTCTTTGTGCTTGACTCTGAAAACAGAGAGCCCACATTCCTCTCTTAGGTTTCACAAGGAGTTCAATTACCCTGTTACGAAGGGTTGTAGGCCTTCCTCCACCTCTCATCATGGAGAAGTCCACTTGTCCCACTTTAATGGGCATCAGAGTCACGTGGGGTGCTGTTTTAAAACACGAACGATGTCCCCACCCCAATAATGGCACTCCCAGGAGCAGTGCAACTGTGTCTGTGTTTGGAAGAACTGCTCTGCTGTGATTCCAATACTTAAGCGTGGCTAAAATCCACCAGCATTCATTTGTAAAGAAAATCCAAATACATTAAATGTAACATAGGATGGGCCTCAAGGTAAAGCAAAGAAAAAAAGTAATCAGTTAAATCCAAGTGAATATAGAGATTTCAGTTCTAGAATATCTAGCAGAATAAATCACCTTGATCCATGGGTCTCTGTTTAGTAGTATCAGAATTAGCAGGGGAATTCTTATCAGCGTGTATTCCCTTGTCAGTCACCAAAAATTCTAATTCAATAATTTGTATTTTAGTAACCACTACACATACACGTGCACGCTGATCTGGATGCAAGTGAGCAACAAACTTTAAAATCGGCTGAATGAGAACCAACTGAAACCTCTTTCCACTTCAGGGAGGCGTCCACCTCCATCTATGTGCTCACCTATTCCCAGGAGGCGAAGCCATTAGCACAACTGGTTGGGCATGACCCACTGAGGGGCGAAGCACTAAGGAAGGAGAAACTCAAAACTCACACCACATACTCCTCTACAAAGGATGTGGTCACTGTCCCAAGAGCACCAGCATCTTAAAAGATACAGGAAAGCCCTGTATAAGTGGATAGCTACGCTCAAAGAACATACCCTAAGATATTAGTATGCTAATACTAATTCACAGGTAGGCAACTTGAAGCAGAGACGGTCACAGGTGGGAGGGAGAAAAAGACACTTGGGAAATTCAGTTTTTGAGTCTGAAACTAGAAATATTACTCAGTGTCCTAATAAACGAAGTAGATCGCAAAATTAGCTAAAATCTGTGAATCTGGCAAAATGGAGATGTCCACCTGACTCACTGGTAATAAATAAATAGGTACCCAAATACAAAATTTAGGAGAAAATCTTTGTCCCTACTTAAGCAAATCTATTCTTTTTAACATAAAGAAGGGCCCAATAATGCCAACGTTGAATGCATTTGCCCCTTCAGTAAATTGTCCCATAACATACTAGCCTCTGATTATCTTCAAACTGTTGAAAGCAAACAGTTTCAGAACAGAATGACATAAGCTTGCTATTCAACAATCCCTCCACTTCAGCTGTTTATCTGCACTAGCAGCAGTTTGAGGAAATAAACGATCACAACATGATCCTGAGAACAGAGAAGTAAACAATAAATAGAACACTAGAACACGATTTTGTATGTATTCATATTCCTTTTTAATAAAGCCCACTATTTTATTTAAAATGTTATTTGGAAAGAAAGTACAATTAGCTTTGCACAGGCACTGCCAAGATGCCCCTAACACACCAGACATATGTAAATATTTCGTGATATCAGTTCCATTTGAGTAGACCTGTCAAGATATTTACAGGGCTTGACAGTACTTCTGTCTTTTAATTAAATTTTTGCCCAGAAACTTTAATGTAATTTAAATAGATTATTAGTTGTCAGGATCTAATATAAATTTTGTTTACGATTTAGTTACTTTAAGTACTCAGAATGAAGGAACTAATTTAACTTCACCACTGAGCAGCCTTCAGCATCAAAACCAAAGCACTAAAAGGCTCCTACTGCCCTTGGCACTCTCCCAATAATCTGAAATGATTACAATTTAACTGTAAATTTCATGGCACTAAACTAAGACCCCCTGCTCTCTTTTTTTGAACAAAAAGCTTAGAGAGGCGTTAGGAAAATCCCATTTACACCTGTTCAGGTACTAGGTTCTTCCTCTTAAGTAGCTGGTTCTCTCAGTGGCTGGCTAGGTAGGAAATAGTTTTTCTCACTTGAAGTCCCATAAAATAACTCCCAAACAAACACCTGTTGTGCACAAGGCAGGGCATATATTACACACTGGCATCAGGCGATCACAAAAAGAAAAACAAGTTTTGCAGAGACATCCACAAGCCAATCTGGTCAACATATTTCACGACTAGGTAAAACAGCACTGCAAAAAAAAAGGATGGAGGTTCTGGCACGACCTTCTCATGAATGGGATCTGACTTCTAAACAAGGCATTGAAAAGTGCCTTCGTACAAACTGGCTGTAATTAATAAGAATAATTTATTAAAGCAACAAAGAACAGTGTCTAATTGTCTTTCTCGACTGCCACGCACTTTCCCCACTGTACTTCCTCTCTGCAGAATACCAGCCGTGGAGCCCTAATTGCAAGAACATTATCTATGGCACGCAAAACCAAAGCACTCCTTGAAATCAAACATTTCTTATAATATTTATTTTTAGGGTTGGCAACACATGCCAAATCTCATTAATTTCCATTAAACACATGGTCATATGCACAGTGAAATAAACTCTAAACATCCCAGGAAAAAAAAAAAAGAAACTGTCATGCACAAGATACCCCAAATTTGGCCAGAAGTACTCGTGTCAGGAACTTGCCTCATCTTATGGCCTGCTGCTGTTTCAGCTTTTGGCACCTCTAACCTTAATTCATCCAAATGCAGCAGAACAGAAATTATGTTTAAAATCAGGTTAAGATGGCTCCTTGGATAGCACATGTATAGCAAAGTGGCCTGCAGACTAGAGTAACAAATCACAAGAAAGATCATTTAGAAAATACACAGGCCCAAGTGCAAACTTACTTGGCTTGCTGGCTTGACACACAAACTCAAGTGTTTGATCATCTGATGGGTGACCGACTACCATCACTTAAAAAAAAAAAAAAATCCCCTGCAAAGAATAGACATGTATGTTGGTCCACCTATAAAGTGTGCCTACCTATTCAGCAGATGCTTCTCTTGAGCTTTTTTTTTTTTCCTTGAAAAGCAAACTCCTACCTACTGAGGAGAGGTTAATACATTCTAGGTTTAAAAAATACATTTTTAAAAAAGGCCAATATTGCTGGCTTAGCAAAAATGACATTTACTATGACCAAAATCTACAAAAATGTGACATCTAACAGGATAAAAAGGAAAGGAAAAAGCCCTTAGCAAAAATTAATTTTTTTTTCCTTTGGATTAACAAAAAATACCACCTGTGTAAATCTAGCCACATTCTGGCCAGAATCTAACCTTTCTCAGTTGCAGAGAAACAGCTCATTCTCAGTAACTTCAAGTTGCAATTAAATTGTAGTAATTTAAGATTATCAGGAGAGCAAAGGGCAGTGGGAGTTCTTTGGAGGGTTTCCCTCCCCACTTAATGCTCTTCAGTCAGGGGTTAAATGAGTTTCTTTAATGTAAGGACCTTGAAGTAACTGAATCATAAACAAAATTTATTTTTTTTCTGACAGCCTGAAATCTATTCAGGCTTTATTAATGTGTACCTGAAATTATTTTTAAAAGACCAAACTCTCACTATACCCTGTAGTCTTGGCATTCACACTGAAATGTGATCAGTACCATACAACCTAACCTTGTCTAAATACACACTTTTCTGTGATGCAGAATCTTATAAAATAATGTTTCAAAATTGGGTTTTGAGTCTTAAGTTAAACACGAAAACCAAATAAATATGCACAATAAGATTGGCTGCAAAGAGGAAGCTGGGTTCAAAAGAAGTTGTCACATCTGCTATATTCTCCCTTCCCTTTCTTAATTTTGGCATTGGATGTGCTGTGATATAAATATATTTGGGAAATATCACAATTCTTCTGTTAATTTAAACAACTGCTAAAAACAGACATACCCTTAGAGCCTAAGAAGCAAATTTCCAAGGCCAGGGATATAGTCTCAAAGAAAGCGAAGAAACTCAGTAACAGAAAACCGTATCTAGGCTCAATATTAACTCAGTTAACTTCTGCTATTGTTAGTACAAATGACTTAACTACAAAATATTTATAGCTTTTTAAAAACATTACCTATCACAGAAAATTGCCTAATAGCATCCATGTGTATGTTTAACTCACATTGCTTAATTATACAATAGATACATCCAAAGAAACCTACAGACTTTGAAACATTGTTGTGTACCGTGGTTATGAAACTGGCTTATTAAAAAAGATAAAGTGCTTACTATGTGACCCACAGTCGTTAATTAAAAGTATAATCCTTAAATGACAATTATTTTTATTTTTCTGTATGTGTTTACTTATCCTACTTCCTACTTTGTGCTACTTAATTAAAAATGACATTTAATTTGGGGATAGTTTATAGCAGGAAGAAAAAGTGTTACACAATTTATATTCCAGGATTTAAATATAAACACAAAATCTTAGCGACATCTCTAGCAATATAAACCCCTTAATTTGAGACAGTTAATTTGAATAGTTGATGTTTCTTTCATTACACTTTGATAAACCTGTGAAAACAAAATGCTAAAGTAATTACTGTTACTACTCCCTTTAAAAATGTAAAGCAGTTAAATTTTCCTAGACAACAAGCAAGGACAAGTTACAGAGAACTTGAATAAAAGTAGCAACGTGGTCATGCTGAATGTCAATCTAAAAAAGGAGGTTATGTCTAATCTGGAGTCTGCTCTCTCTCGCCTTTTTAAATTCCAAGAGTGGGCTGACATAAAACTTTATCACCAGGGATTTTTTTTTTTTTTTTTTTGAGCTTCACATCAGATTTAAACCCTCACATACAAAACCTTGGCTTCCCTGACAAGGCAGATCTTCTAAACTCGATGTGAGAAAATGTTATCTAACTCTAGTGTAGGAGTCTAACGTTGGTAAAAAGAATTCCACTGCACAGTACTGGGTAGCAAGACAGCCTCTGGATGTCTTAATATTCTTTCAATACCTTTTTGGATACATTCTCTTCATAAAGAAGGATGCATTAAAAAATAAATACCTTGTATAGCAACTCTGCATCCATAAGGATCTTAAATGTTGCTCAGAGAGGGACTGAGTATTTCCCTCCAAGTGAGCCTACGCTTGCACAGCAAAGATCAGCATTTGCAATGGTCCATTTCTGCATAAGTGAACATATAGCCTTGCTGCTTGATGGAATAGTCCAGCGTTCTGGGTATAGCAGCTCCTGACGACAACCCAGCAGCAGTTCTGTTTGATCTCTCCTGCTTCCTTAATTTGAGTTGTCAAGGTTCAGCAGTTGGGGGCTGTTTACTTTACTTTTTCAAAAAAAAAAAGTGATTTTTTTTTTCTCTTTTTCATACAATGACTAATCCAAAGTCTAAGGGGGATGGGGGATGGAGCCAGTGGCAAGACGTTAAATCTTTTTTTCCCCCTTTGCAATGAGATTTTAGCTGACACCTTTTGAATGGTAACTAGTTCAGTTCCTTTTTATATTTTTCATGCTCTTTAATTATGAGACATTTCAAATAGAGAGGAGGGAAAAAAACTATTCAAAATTTCTGAAACTGTGAGCCCAGTTTTCTTTTGCTGGACTCAAAGAGATGGGTATTTCCACTTTGAGAATCAAAACTCCAATGGAATTCTTTTTTAAAAAAAAAAAAATGATATATTTCTCTCTGAAACAGAAAATATAGCCAAAACTCCTCAGTCTCAATTATGTCGGCTATCCCTGGGTAGAAAACACCTGAAGTCTTTTACTATTTCTTTTCAAATTCTAGTTTAAACATCTCTTTCCAAATTGATTCTCGGTGTGGAAAAACCAAAGTAGGGGAGATGAGACGGAATGTAAAAATTTTGTACACATTTTCCAATATATTTCAGTAGTAGAAAAATTCCTTAAATACCCTTGAGGTTTTCGCAATTCAGCTATTGTGCAGGTCCTAACCCTTCAAGTCTGGGGACAACCAATGGTGAAGTGTAAAGGGCCTGAATTACAGGCTCCTTTCAAAGGGAATCCTGAACGCTCATCTAGCATTCTTGTTTAAAGAGCAGTAACCAAAAAAAAAAAAAAAGAAAGAAAGAAAAGGAAAGAAAAAGAAAAATAGAAGAGAAAATCCTAACTTAGAAAATACCTGTGACCAGACACGAGAGCAACCCCAGCGCCTCAGAAGTGGACTGGAGAAGCTCAAATGCAATCAAATGAAATGTTTATATTAATTTCATCATTCTGCCCAACCCTCACAGATGATGGCTTGGTGGGGAAGGAGGGAAGAGGAAGAAATAAGTTTCATTTTGGGTCTTCTGGTCGAGAAAAGGAAGATGTATTAAGCGTAGGATGAGCCCAGACTAAATCAATACACTTTGTAATCAGCCAGCAAAGGTATTCGAACACAATGACTTGGAAATAATTAATAGTTATAAGGGGGGAGTGCGGTGAGAAGGGGGGGCGAGGGATGTCACCATATTTTATCGGAGCACTTTACATTCTATGCTAAACTTTGATCTCCGGAATTTTGGATTTAGGAAAGGAAGAAGGGGAAAAAACGAAGGGAAAAGTCCAGTATTCCAAAGCACCTACCGGCTTGAGGATGGGCACATTCCTCGCTCCCGGCACCTTAACGCTACGGTCTGGTCGCCCAGGCTGGCTTCCTGGCAGACGGAGTCCCTGGAGCAATCTGGGGCTCTCCGGTACCTCTTGCTCCCTTACCCCCGCCCGCGTCCTTGCCCCAGCGCCCGAAGCCGCCTCGACTTACCCGAGGAGTGTGGAGTGGAGTGGGAGCGCCGCCTTCACGCCTGCGGAGGAGGCGCCGGCAGCACCATGGTCCCCGGCGCCGCTGCCGCTGCCCCTTGCCCGCTCTCTTGCCGCGCGCTCTTTTCTCCTTGCAAACTTTCGGGTTCTGCAGTCGACAAGAAACCGGGGCGACCCTCAGCAAGTCTTCCCCGTGCAGGTTGGGCAGAAAAGCAGGGGATGGGACGGGTGAGTAGGCCGAGGGGCCAAGACACAGAGGGCAGCGGGCTCGGAGGACCCGCGAGTGCGCGTGGAGGAGAGGATGCGGCTCAGAGAATCCCTGCAAGGCTCCCGAGATCGGGAAACTGGCCCGAGCCAAAGTCTCCGCACCTTCACCAGGATCTTACAAAGTTGCAATAACAGAAAGGAGGGGGCAGGAACAGAGGGAGGGGTGGGATAGGGATACGGTCGCGGGCGCAAGGTTTGGAGTTACAACTGTTTATTCAGTCCTTATTCTCACAGGGGGCGGGCGCTGCGCGGGAATAGGGGTGCAGGCGGCGATTTCGAAGCAAACTCTTGGGAAGGGGACGTGCGACTTTGTTTCTGGGCTCGGAGCTCCCCGGTGCCCATGTGTGTCACCGCCTGTCTCCCGGGACCAACGCGGAGCTCACAACAGGTGGGGAGGGGGGATTGTCGAGGGCCAAAAAGGAGAAGAATCTAAGTTTCCAACGCGACGTTGTCAGAGTAGGAGGGAGGGGGAGGCGGGGGCGAGGGGAGGCGGAGGCAGCAAATGACCGCGACCCCGCGGCAACTGGCAAACTCCTCGACTGCCGGCGCCGCCGCCGCCGCCGCGGTCCCCACCCGAAGCGCACGGCCGCCTCGGCTCACTGGCTCCGAGGAGTCGTGTCTGCGGGACAGGAATAGAGCGTCGGGAGCTCGGAAGGAAGGCTGCGCGCAGACGAGGGACAGAGAACCCGTCAGCCGCCAGAACAGGGCCGGAGGAACGCGGGGAAACCCTCAGCGTCGCAGGACAGATCCGGACTTGGGAAATTACCCCGTTCCCCAGTCTTAAGAGGGAGTAAAATCAAAAAATGTATGGTGGTGGGAGAGGCATAACCGCGCGGCAACTCCTAGCAGCGCACCCTGCTCCCACGCCCACCCGCGGATCTGGCCAAAGCTATTACGAGCGCGTGTTGGGGAATTGGGGCCACGGGGACCCAGCGCGCGTGGGGTGTGTGTCTGGCTGGGTGTGCGCAGGTGTGCGTTTTGAGTTTTCTGGACTCTGAGGAGCGGCAAGAGAGCTTACTCGCCACTGGCTTTGGGGCAAGGCGCGCGTGGCACAGGGGAAGTTCTCAGTGCGGGGCCCAGGGCCACGCGTCCCCAGTCAGTCTGCCGGGGCCTCCGGGATAGCCCAAGGGCACCGAGGGGCCAGACACCCGCGGAGGAGAAAGCGAAAAAGTTTACTCCAAGTCCAAACTTTGGGCCCAGAAGGCGCCCAGCTCGCGCCCCCTCCCGCTGCGGCCCGGACCTCGGGCCCCGCACCCGCCCCGCGCCCCGGCTGCCACCCGACGCCAACACCGGGCACCGAAAGTTGCGACAGGAGGCCTGGGCTTATTGATTTCTCTCCCCGGGGCGATCATGGAGAAAGGAGAGAGAGGCGTGAAGGGGCCTATGGGGAGGCAATTTAGCCTCTCGCAGCCGCCACCGCCCCCCCCCCCGCATTTGACTTATGCAAATAAACCCAAAGGGTGCGGGCGCCGCCGGAGCTCTCGGCACCCGCGCGCCGGCCTGCAGCCCCCACCCATTCCAGAGCCTGGGCCCAGACCCAGGGGGGAGAGAGAGGGGAGGCTTGGGGGAGATGCACGTGGACCCTGGAGGTGGAAAGTAGTTTTTTTTTTTTTTTCCTTTTTTCCTTTTTTTGTGCTGGTTGTTGTTGTTGTTTAAAGTGGCGGAAACGAGGCAGGAGGCGGCTTGGGAAAAAGTGGAGCAGAAATGGAAAAATACAAACTCACCCGCTGCAAATGGTCTCTCGGTGCAAACTAAGGTGTTTTCGGGCCTTTCCCCGCGCGCGCCCACTCCCGCCCGCGCGCGCACCCCGCGCACACACTCACTCGCGCACACACTCGCGCACACGCGCGCACACACGCACTCCCGGGCGAGGGCCGGGCCGCCGCGAGTACAGCATGCAGCCGCCACACAATAAATAACAATAGATTCCTCCGCTCCGGACTAGCTTCCCGGAGCCCAGCCAGCGCCAGTGGCGGCGGCGGCAGAGGCGCGGACAGCGCCGGGCCGGGGCGCCCCCAGCACGGCCCGCAGGCTTCTGCCAGGCTCCCCTCTCCGCCTCACGCACCCGGAAAGACCCCATTACCCCCAGAGGGCGAGCTGCTCCCCTATTTTCTGGCTACTGGGGCGCCGGCGCCCCCCTCCTTCCCCCCCACGACATCCCGGAACAAATAAATAAATAAGGCGCGCGAGAGAGGCCAACACGTCGCGGAGGGAGATGTTGTTATTTTTTGCTGTTGTGCGTCCCTGACGTCACATCCACCTGCTGGGTAAACAACAGGGCTGGAAGGAAAAAAAAATCGCAATTGGCAAAGCGAGGGGGGAGGTGTGAGTTGGGGGAGGAGGAACCAGGGAGGAGGGAGTGAGGGGTGTCCGGGGTGGATTGGGAAGAGGAGAGGGAGGCAGAGCCCCGCGGACCAGAGAGAGGAAAGGAACGCCAGAACAGTCCCTGCCAAGAGAGGGCTCGGGCAGGAAAGACCTGGAAAATAAGGGGCATGGGGGCGGAGGGGGGATTCCTCAGAAGATGGGAAAAGGGGGACCATTCAGACACAGAAAAAAATGAGAGGGAGAGTGTTAACAACTGAGGACGAAGATGGGAATGCGATGGCTATTTGCTTGGTTTCTGAGCTAAAAATACAGAGAAGGGAGGGGAGAGGATAGGCAAGGATGTGAGTTTCCTCCAGTTAAAAGTGAAAGTGTTTTGCCATCAGTGACAGTTGAAGGAGAAGGAGGTGGGAAGTGGAGTTTTCAACCCCCTTTTCTCCTCTCCCGTCCTCCCTCGGTCTCTCCTTTCTTTCTGCACTTTGTCCAATGAAAGAAGGCGAGTTCGGGAGGTGAAAGTTCAGCAGAAGGACAAACCCCTGTTTGCAAGGAAACAGAAACCCCGCCAGCTAGCGAAGGGTTTTTTCCCCCTGTATGGGGGATCGGGAGAGACTACATTATGGGACGAGCTTCTCCCTTCTTTCTTCTCAGAGTCACTGCAGGAATGTGTAGTTAGGTCCACTTGCGGTGGAAAGTGGCTGCATCGGGAACTGTGTTCCTGCCACGGTCTTAGAAAAGCGCCGGGGGCTAGGATGTCACTCAGTTGTTTAACATTAATTACCTTGCTCTCCCACAAATCAGTCACATGCAAAATGCTTTGTCCAATTCTTTGAGAAGGTGAGATTTTTTTTTTCTTTTCGTTGTTTTGAAGTTTAGTTGACTTTAGGAGCCTAAATGAAATGTTTTGAAAAATAGATACACATATATAAAACAAAAGAAACTAGTATTTCTTTCACTTTCATCAACACAAATTGACAATGAAGCATATTTTGTGTTTTCAAAGTGTGATTTAGACCGCTATGCCTTTTATTGTTGTTAACAGAAATAATTTTTTTTTGAGCCCCATAGCCTCAGAAGCTGCCAAACTCCCAAACTAGCATTTCCTGCTACTGGCTGGCTGGCATACCAGGCCAGTTCTTTATGAGAGTGTATTAAGGGTCACCCCTGTGGATTCTTACAAAGTGCTTCCCTTTGGAGGGAGAAGAGAGTCATACTGTACCTTTGCTCTTGAGACCAGCAAGTAGTAGATAATAAATATCTTGAAAAGGTTATTATAAATTCTTTTCGATATGTATTTTTATCAATATTGTTAAACATTCATTTACAGGAGAATTTAAATCTCAATATCCAGGGTAGCTATAAGGCAACCACTTGAAAGTCATATCTGTTTCACAAGAAAAAAATAATAACGAAGCCATTCACTGATGCTACAGAGTACAGCCATAAAAAGGAAGATGGCTAAGGTAATTTCAACTTGGTAGAATTCATGTTGCATGCATGCTACCCAAGTTTCCATGCTATCCAAAGAAGACTATTCACTGAATCTTTTAGACTAGAATCTACATAAATGTATTTTAGCTTGTGTAGAAGGTCCTAGCTTTTTAGAGGCCGGGGTTCATGTTGTCTTGATCAAGACATTAATACATAGCGACGTGACTACCATGCCTAGACCAGGTAGTGGGCATGGAGGGATGCAAAAATAAATAAAGCTCCTGCTCTTGAGGAGCTCACTGTCTACAGCTGTCAGTAATAACATCGAACATTTCATGAATGCTTATTATGGCCAAAGGCACTGATCTGAAAGTTGGATGTCACCTTCCTTAATTCTTGCATGCCAAGAATCCTTTGACATCCTGGAAGTTCCATATGCTGTATTCACATGCAATTAAAAAGACACTTTAAAAGTTGCCCAGTCTACAGCTATAGTAGCCAGTCTACTAAAAAGTTGTTTTTAATTTCTAAATACAGTATGCTTATAGGTATATGCCTGGTTGTAGAATTATAACTCAGGGGAGTAGTGATTTATTTTAATGTGACAATTCTGTCCATAGACTCTGGAGAAAAATTCATACTCTAATCTTATTTTATAGGTTAATAGTGTGTTTAAAATAAAAAATACTATTATTGCCACACTAAAAAGATCTTTAGATTGCTACTGATCTTATTCTGCATTTTAACTGCCTTAAATTCTACACTCACCTGCCAGTGGGGCCAAAGTTAGGTTAGCAACAAGTTTTGCAGACAAAAGGAAATCCTGGTTGTAAATCCCATGATACATTGTACTCAGTTTTGTATATGATACTGTCTAATGTGCTGCCTTATTAAAGGACTCCATGTCCATTTGGTTTACATTAGAAGGAAACGTAACTGCAGCTTAACATATTGTTCATTTTCAACACTGTCACGTTACATTCACGTTCAGAGGGAGCAGATTTTAATTTCTTTATCAGTAATCAAAGTGAAGTTTCTTTTTGTTAAATTAAAGCAAGGTTTTTAAATAAAGGGCATAGGGGTAGGACGCCACCTTTTGGTGACAAAATAAATAGAAATCCCTTTTTAAAACAGATGTTCCTGACATAATTTTATTTTTAATTATACCAAGGCAAAGGTGCTTATCCCTATTTCATTATATTTTAAGTAACAAAGAAGAAAACTAATGTAAATGCAAAATTGGCAAATTATAGTTAACGACAGCCAAAATTTCCCCAAAGATATCAGAATATGTTAGTGCCCTGTGACATACTATTAACTATACATTAAACATGAACTTCATTTGCCAAATACTGTGTCAATGAATCTATGGACATTTGGGGGAACAGAAACCGGAGTGGCCCTTTGCCACTTAATGAGATCTCTGAGTGCTCTTGTTAATTTAGGAGTTGAACAGAAACTAAAATCACCTAATCCAGTGTTTCCTAAACAATAGTTAACCACTTCTTAGATTTTTGCTGTATCTATAAAATAATAATTGGAGTGCAGTTATTATGGTACTTGTAGTAAATATTTTTATTTAAATCAGTCTTTTTTTTTGAGACAGAGTCTCAAGCTGTCACCCTCCATAGAGTGTGGTGGCATTACAGTTCACAGTAACCTCAAACTCTTGGGCGTAAGTGAGTCTCCTGCGCCAGCCTCCCAAGTAGACAGGACTACAGGCGCCCGCCACAACGCCTGGCTATTTTTTGCTGTTGTTGTTGCAGTTTCGCAGGGGGCCTGGTTCGAACCTGCCACCCTGGCTATATGAGGCCCTACCCACCGAGCCATAGGCACTGCCTGTGGCTATTTTTTTGTTGTTGTTCCAGTTGTCATTGTTGTCTTAGCTGGCCGGTCCAAGTTCAAACCCGCTAGCCTCAGTGTATGTGGCCGGCACCCTACTCACTGAGCTACGCATGCTGCCCACCAATCTTCTTTTTATTTATTTTTCTTTTACTACTAGAAATGGGAAATTGGTATCTCCCTCCATAAATTATAAACAAAGTCACTGGATTCTCTTTGTTGGCAAAGAGATGGCAAAACTAAACTTTATTGGCAAAGAATGGCAAAGCTAAAATAAAAAATGATTTAAAAAAAAAGAGTGGTGGGCAGTGCCTGTGGCTCAAAGGAGTAGGGCACTGGCCCCATATGCCGGAGGTGGCGGGTTCAAACCCAGCCCCAGCCAAAAAAACTGCAAAAAAATAAAAAAAAATTTCAAAAAGACTGGCAAGTGTTAAGAAGGGTCAATGACAAAGACATCAATCCGAATCTTTGTTTTCTCTTTCTTTTCTTTTTAATTTTTTTTCTTTCTTTCATTCTTTTCTTTTTTTTTTTTTTAAACAACCAGAAGGGCTGAAAGTGATTGGAAGGGAATACAGAATACAGTTATCAACATGTGTTTCGGTGTTATCTAATGCCATGCTGGAGCCACAAGTCTTGCATTTCGAGAACATGGGCATAACTAAGTATATTAAATGACAGATGAGGAAGCTGAGGCCTGGGAATTTACCTGCCTTCCAAGGTAAAATAAAATTGGTTCGTGGTTGGACAAGGACTAGAATCCAGGTGTCATGACTATGTATTTCCCTTTCACATATGTGACCTGTCCTCAGGCATTATCCTAGCCTCCGAGAAAGAGCCAACCTCCATATTCCTTTACAGATGGGGGAGAGGCTGTGGCCACAGAGGGTCAAGGTCAACCTCTTAACCCTCTCCCTTCTTCCCCTAGAGGTGGCAGACATCTAGGAAGGGATCAACCCAGAAAAGGGGAGGGAAGAGTTGAGAGGAGAAAAGTGGATTCACAGAGAGGAGGTTAGCAAGCGTGGGCAGACCATTCCCAAACTCAAGCTCCTCAGTTTCCTTCCAAGAAGATAAAAATGGCTAATGAAAATCATGTGCTTCGCAGTTAAGTGGTAAGAGGAGCCCATCTTCTGATGCGCCTGTATGTCCACACCGGAATCAAGCAGGGAGTCTCTTAAAGTATACAGTATTAACAGGCACTCTAAGACAAATCCAGATTTGATAACTGAGTGGCTGGAGAAGCTAACCAGGGAATGGCGAACAACCGCAGCTCTAAAACTGTCTTTCCAAACAATAAAACTTATGCTCAGCGTTACATCTAGAGACAACAATGTACTTTTTCTGTTGTTCTAATCAGAGAGTGGGACCTTAGTTACTGAGATTGAATTTCCTGCTGCTTTTTTTTAAGGACACAGTTCTTTAAACATAAACAAATATGGTCTGCAAATATTTTTATGTTTTTCTAAAACATAAAAATATTTGTCCTTGTGAAAAGACTGCAGTTAACTGTACTGTACTGTGTATGTGGAGTACATGAGTCCCAGTGGATTGTAATCCCTATAAATGACAATGCACAATAAAGTGTTTGGCCAAGTACCTACACTCCAGAACACGGTTCTAGTCCCCTAAGCCCTGAGCACTTGCAATGCAACATGGTGCTAACTTGGAGAGGTGAACCCCACCTGCTACCAGTATTAGAACAATACAGCCCTGCCATGCAAATTGAATTATGCTGACTAGTGAAAATACAGAGCCCCACCCCAGAACTACTCAATCAAATTCTGCATTCTTTTAACAAAACCACCCAGCTGACTCTCACATACACTTAAGTTTGAGAAAGGTGAGCCGTAGTACAGGATCTATAGTGCACACAGCCTGTTATACAATAGGCACAATCTCTACAACCTTAAACACTTAACTAGTAGTCCTGCAAAGGGTGTGCTTTACTGGACTCTCCAAACTGGCATCTTTCGTAAACTTTGTTGGTTCCTTGTTTTTCAACCACTTGCAAAGTTAAGCTGCCAAATCACCTAGGTAAACCATGATTAATTCCTTGACATTAATAGCAGGGTGACTTCGCTCTCCTGTTACCCCAAAGAGACAGCTAATTGCCCTCCAATTGTTTACTTTTGTATTGTTTTATGAGAGCTAAAGAAAGATGAAGATATTCCCCACCAGGCCGGAAAAAAAAAAATGCCAGACAGGTTTTGAGAAGGCTGAACACATGCTGTGACTATACCTTGTTAGTAGAAGGGCTTTGCTTTCTTTGTTTTGTTTTCTTCTTTATGGAAGGGATGACGCCTCCATAATTATAGGTGTTGCTGTTCAAAACTGAGAATGTTTTCCAAACCACTGAGGGGCCACACCTCTAGCAGCCCGTGAGCCATCCTGGCTGGATTTTCATTCCAGTTCTCTAAACAATTTATCAAGACCCATCCAAGCACTACTACATTTACATTAAGTATAACGAGAGAAAGGGGAACCCCATCCAACTATAATTGTTTCCTGAATAAACATAAAGGAACCGCAGGTAACCCTCACAGCTGAAGGTTAATTTGTATCTGTGAAGTTCTCAAAACTGTAGTCAGTCACTTCACCTTCCTAACAAGACAACAGGTTACTTTTGTAACCCCTCAAAAAATAATTAAAACCATTGTTTTAATACTATCCTAAGGCAGTGTAATTAACTCTGAGTGAGTAATTGTGTACCTGAATTCAAAATAAAAATTTCACATGTAAAGCAAAGTTCTGATGGTAATCTCTGAGAAGTGTCTTGGCTTATAGTTAGAATGCAGGTGCCAGTTCAGCACTACAATAGGCGTTGTTCAGTAGAACTGGAGACAGACTGTGTTTGTAAGGGAAGGGAAAGGAGGCAGGTCTACCCACCGTCAGAAACAGTGAGGCTGTGTGTTCCAAATTGTGGAAGATTTTAGGAAGGACTGAAGGATGCTGGCATGGTGATATGCCAACAGTTCTGTCCATGAGACATCGTAGCATAAGGTTGAAATTTGTTGTTGTTGTTTTTAGTAATATCATAAAATAGCTTTCAAAAGAAGCTTCCTCATTGCCCCCCTGAGGTGTTCCTGAGCTATTGTTAAAATTTAAAAACTATGCAAAGATTAGAATTTTGATTTTACCATGGCTGGATGAGTCCTGCGGTGGACTCATCTTCTAGAGTTCAAGATATCCATATGTATCATTTTTTTTAAAGTAAATATATGATCAACAGATGCATAAATAAATCTGAGTAAGTATGTATGCATGAATGAGTGTACATACATACAGCTCCTAGCTCTGTCCACTGGGAGAGGCTAGAAGCAGTGACAGCCCAATAGCAGTGAGCACACCCAGCACCCAAACCTTGGTTTCTAATTACCTTCCTCCAATAAAAGATGTCAGGGCTCCTTGGAGAACTAATTAATTCCAGGGGTAGAGTCAGAAAAATACCAGATAAACCTGGAGAATTTTGTGGTAGCAAAAACTGCTAGCAGTTAAGTGCAAAAAAAAAAAAAAATCAGGGTGGGCAGGTGTGGAGACTTACTGAAAGGACATAGGAGCCAACCTGAAAGAGTTCCTCGATGGCCAAAGTGGGGACATCTTGAGCAAAAAAATAAATAATGTATTGGATTATAACCCACAGAATGACAAATATATATGAATCCATACTAAAAAATATATATGCACAAACACAGGTGTATCTATCTACGTACATAAATGAGGAGTGACACCTCTTCCTTACAGAAGGTGGGTGGGACTCAGAAACCTGTGTTTTAACAAGTTTTAACAGATGATGCTGATTCCATGGCCTACAGAAGATCAGGTAGCTGGAGTTATGGTGGGTTGTAATGTGGTAGGGAGGGGTTGGGGGGGAGGTTCTGATTGTTGTCACTTAGAAAGCAACCCCAGGGCAGGAAGAGCTTGTACACTTTTGAGGGAAGCCACAGAATTCTAGATGGGCCAATTAAAACAGAGCCACAGTGTATATCAAGGCCACAGGCTGCCCATTTGTCACCTATCTTTGGGGAAACTAAGTGACCACGTCAGTTTAGGATGATAGTGTTTGTTTCTTAAGTGAGCAAGCTGAGAAAGAGAAGGGAAACTTGGAAAGCACTTAAACTATTCTTAAATAACTTCCCAAGCATTAATAAGTCACCCAAATATCCTGGTGAAGAAGGCTAATCTATGTTCTGAATCATGTCTACAAAGGCTCTCATTTTTCAAAATACCAAATAGTCAAAACATCATTATTTAGATATTTTAGAAGGCGCTCTTACTTAGATGGATTCTTTAATACACCCCAGAAGACTGAGTTCAAGAGTTTTACTGGTGCTAAACTCGGTGGTTCATGCCTATCCTCCTAGCACTCTGGGAGGCCGAGGCGGGTTGGATTGCTTGAGCTCAGGAGTTGGTAGACCATCCTGAGCAGGAGAGAGAGAGACCCTGTCTCTAAAAACTAGCCGGGTGTTGTGGTAGGTGCCTGTAGTCCCAGGTAGTCAGCAGGCTGAGTGAGGCAAGAGGATCATGTGAGCCCAGGAGTTTGAGGTTGCTATGAGCTATGATGCCATGGCGCTCTACCCAGGGTAACAAAGTGAAACTCTGTCTCAAATAAATCAATAAGTAAATAAATAAATAAATAAATATTTAAGAAAGCATTACTGGGATAGTTTGTTCAAGGGGCCCAGTGCCTTGGTGACCTCCCATTGCCAGTCTTATTACACTCCATCTGGGCTGTCATAAGAGAGTCATGGAAAGGACTTGAGTCGGTCTCGGTCTCATCTCCTAGGCATCCACCCTCCCCCTCTTTGTTCTGCTGAAATCAGTACAGAGCCACAGGTATGAGAGCCCCTACTTTCAAGGAACTTGCAGTCCAGCTGGCTGAAGATAGACGAAGACCCGACGGAAGCATGGCCAGCAAAGGAAGGAGCACGGTGGAAAGGAGTCCTCTGGAAAGAAAATGGAGCGAAACAGATATGGTTCCGGGACACAGAGGGCCTTCAAGTGAACGATGTGGCACCAGCAATAATACAGAACCTGCAATGCCCAGGATGGTGGTTCCCAAATGGCTTCATGGCAGAATCATCCCATCTGGAGACCTTTACAAATGGTCAGCTCCCAGGCCCGGACAGTGTGATTTAATTGACCCAGGACTTTTCCAGAAGTTTCCTCTGTAATTCTTATGTGCAGCAAAATTTGGGAACCCCTGCTTGGGTGAGCCTGAAGGTACAGTGCACAGAGAGCTCTGCCAGTTTGAGGGATCTAGGGACCTGAAGTCACCCCAAACACTCTGTCCCTCCACAGGGGTCAGCAGCCTTTCCTGCAAAGAACCAATCAATTAAAATACTTCCCCAGAAGGGGCTAGAATAATAAGATCTTCAGACCCTATGCATTGGAATCTCCTGAATGGAGGGTAATATCAGGATTCCAGAGAGGAAAATTCATTCATTAAAAAATAAAAACCAGGATCCCAGGAGCTCATTTCAAACCTGCCAAATCAGTATTGGTGAGGAGACGGGGAAATAGGCATTTTTACAGGCTTACCAGTTGGCTATGATAAACATTGAGGTCTGATTACCAACTGCTACTTACCCTGAGACTGTCTCCATTTTAAAAGAGAAGCTTTACAAAGGGCAAGACTTGAAACAAAGGAACATATGGGGACATTGAAGCATTGTAAAAGGTTCCTAGGAGTCAGGGAATTTAACTTCCTTGTTTTTCACTGGTGGAAACAGAGTCACAAAAAGTTTGGTTACAAATAACTAGTTTGAAATGCCTCAGAGCTAGACAGGGTACAGGTCTTGGCTACTGGCTCAGTCTTGTTGAGAATCTCAGCACCTCACTCACTCAGCATGTCACTCTGGGCAAATTTCTGAACTCTTCCAAGCCTCTTTAACTGGACACATCTCAAAGGGCTGCTGAGAGGATGAAATTTGAGGATGCAAATGCGTGCTCGGCCCCAGGGCTGAACACAGAGTGAGCACTGACTAAATCCCAGTGTGTTCAGAACCAGCAGAGCTTCCTCAAAACCCGGGAATCCTGACTCCTAGGTAAGCGTTTCTCCATGTTTTAATGGACAGAATTCTCTAGTCCTTGGAGCTCAGATGTAGAGGAAGGTCACGTCTGGATTATCTCAGTGCCTTTCAAATTAATCCACCTGGGCTCCCTGGCCCACCCACTTCTGGAACTAGGTCTGGCCTCCTGGTTACCAATTCTCCATACAAGAATAAGATGGAGATACTTTTTTTAAAGAGTTACCATCCCAGGGAAGGGGGGGGGGGAGTACACACTTCTCTGCATGGTAGGTTAGCTGTGGCATTCCATCGGAAAGAGTTCTAGGCCCACTGAGAGATGGGGGAATGAAGATTATACTACTGGCATCTCTACAAGACTCCAGTTGGCACAATAAAACCAGCCTCTCCTCCAGGCAACAGAAAATAGCCTCTTCTGGACGCTTGTCTGAGGACACAGAACAGCAGAAGGTAACAGGGGCTAATGAATCTTCTTTGGTCATTCTAGCAGGTGCTGGGGCAGCATGAATCTTAGGCTCAAGGGGAAAAAAAACTGTGTATTTTTTGGGTCAGAATTCAGAAGTTAGAATTCTGAAGCAGAGATGATAATGGTCTGTATAATTTATATTGTCATCCCCAAGGAAGCAGCAGCATCTACGCTCCAAAAGAATCAAGCTTGGCTGGCCCACCGTGTACCTCATGGATCTTTGTGCTAGCTGGAAAGTCATATGTATCTGAATGTTTGGAAGCGTATTATCCAGTTGTTTGTTTGTTTCTGTCTTCCCTATAAACAGTCTGGTCTCCTTCTGGGGAAACGAAGTAATGTGAGCAGAGCAAGCATTGCTCTGTATGCAATAAAGCCAGATTTTTCTAGGGCAAGGAGAATTTAAAGAGGAAGACCTTAGCTTTTCTCACAGCTCATCTCATGCTGAGTATTGAATAATATGTTTTTTTCTTTTAAATTACAGTAACTCATTGGTTACGTGGCAATGTTAAATTTGGCTTTTCTGGTTCATAGCAAAAGAAAATATAGTTTAGAATTCCATCTTGCCTAGCGTCCCTCCAAATTCCTCTCTGTAAAATTCGCCTGTTGGCATTGCCCCAATCAGGATAATATTATTTTATGCCTATTTTATGTATCTGCGATGTAATATTCTATGCCTTGTGAGCTGTGTGAGGAGCATCAGTGCCTTCAACTTGCTGTAGCCTAGACCTGGAATATTCTTCCTCAAGCTCTTCGCTTGGCTAGATCACTTTTTTTTTTTTTTGAGACAGACTGACCCTTTGTCACTCTCAGTAGAGTGCCCTGGTGTCAGAGCTCATAGCAACCTCAAACTCTTGGGCTCAAGCGATCTTCCTGCCTCAGCATCCCAAGTAACTGGAACTAGAGGCTCCTGCCACAATGCCCAGCTATTTTTTCAGTGAGACGTAGGGTCTCACTCTTGCTCAGGCTGGTCTTGAACTCCTAAAGCTCAAGCAATCCACTTACCTCAGCCTCCCAGGGAGCTAGGATTACAGGCGTGAAGCACTGTGCCTGGCCTGCTTGGCTAGATTTTCCTTACCCTTCACCTTTCAGCTTAAATATCATATCCTTGAAAAGATCTTCCCTAACTTCCCATCTTCCTGCTACATTAATATCTAAAATTCTGACTTGTTTCTGATTTACTTATTGATTTATTGTGTCTCTCTCTCCCTAGAAATAAACTCCAGGAGACCAGTAGACCTATCTGTTTTGCTCACTTCAAATTCCCGGGTGGCAGATTATGGGTGCTTAAGCAAATGAATGAACAAACAGAGAACTATCCAGTGACCAGGTCACCAGGTTGTCAGGAGACCCGAGTTTCTTTTGCAGTTTCTTTCCTCCTTTTAATGAAATAATGATAATGACACCCAACCCAGAAATAAGAGATTAAAATGGAAATGAAGGTTCCCTTGGCAGGGACTCCTATGATGATAGTATGAACATGCTGTGTAAGGGTTCACAGAGGCCACCAGAGATATGGGAGGAATCCTGAGGAATCCAGGCTGCCTGGGGGAGGTACTCCACCCGTGCCAGGTCCTACTCAGCAGGGTCTGAAGGCAAATCCTGAAGAATGGACAGAGAGAGGCTTGGGCCTTTGGTGAATTCCATGTCTCCTGGTGCAATCTGTGTATTTACAGGTGTTCTTTTAGACTTAAAGTTTCACCTGGACTCCAGAATCACCAAGACCTTCTAATTATGGGAGCCAGATACACAAGATCTTTTGAAGTTCCTTAAATTGGAAACATCTGCCATAGAGAATAAAGCCAAGCAAATATAATAATATTCAAATTGAAACATTTGATGCTTAACTATAAAATAATGCAAATGAACACACACACACACGCCAGCATTTATGCTTACAAATGAGTGTTATACATTTGAAAGTAGTCACCTTGAGGGTCTTCGCAATCATCCAACAATGATTCTGTTCGTCAAACTATATGATCTCCCTTTTTAGAATTTCCATGAGAAAATTAAGATACTAGTTAAAACTTTGCTTCTTACAGTAAATTTCATCCATGTGGCTCTGCTTGATTTTTTTGTAAGTGACCAAATAGAAATTCAGAGCATGTCCTGTGGGCAAATCAAGTGAGTAATCCCTGGTATTTTTCTGAAATAATTAAGCTGGTTTTCTTATCTGGTTCAGAAAGTAGTTTTAAAGGCAATAATTGGAAGTGAAATTCAAAAGATGTTTCATTGGTAGCATCATTGAAACAAGCATATAATTTTCTAAGGTAGGAAATCTTGAAGGACAACATTCTTGAGGTCTGTAACATGTAATATGTTTATTTTAAAATCCAATATGATTACTTACAGAACAACCTTATATGGTAAAAGTGGCTTGTAAATGTGAACAACCTGCACAGCCAAGTCACTGTGTATTACATTAAGGAACTTACATTTTTCCATTCTGGTAACTGACATGAGAAATTAAAATATATTTCCTGTTGCTTTTCAATCAATCTTAAGCAAAATCAAATGAATAGGAGGTAGATTATTATAAATACAATTAATCACGTGGTTTTTTCCTAAAGTTTCAAGACTGCATAATTATAATTTTGATTTTTAATACTTGTGAAAAGAAATGCTCAAAAAAGAAAATTTAGAAAACAGTGAGTATAAATAATAAATATCTATAATTCCATCACCTATAAATAATCACAGTAAACATCTGGGCATATATCCTCCAAATCCTTTTCTGTCGCACAAAAGTGCGTGATTGTGTGTGTGTATGTGTGTGTGTGTGTGTGTAGGCAACAGATTTGGAAGGGCAGTCTTTCTTTCTTTTTATTTATTTATTTATTTGAAACAGAGTCTTACTTTCTCACCCTCAGTAGAGTGCTGTAGCATCATAGCTCACAGCAACCTCAAACTCCTGGGCTCAAGTGATTCTCTCGCCTCAGCCTCCCCGGTAGCTGGAACTACAGGCACCTGCCACAACTCCCCCCCTATTTTTAGGGATGGGAGTCCCACTCTTGTTCACTCTGATCTCGAACTCCTG